>CM064512.1:35304659-35452159 GCA_032716605.1 Paralithodes platypus
ATAAATTTGGTTTTGGAAGCATTAAAGACAACAAGGTTTTCTCTGCCCTAATTGGTAATTGTAGTTAGATCAGAAGATAAGTGTTGTATAGCTTCATTTGTTTGCTTTTGAGGGATTGCTGGCTGGGCCGTTCTGGAAAACTAATTGAATAGTGTAAGGTAGAGTCGTCTGCATATGAATGGATAAGACTGGAGGTACATTTGAGAAGATCATTTATGAAAATTAGAAAGAGAATGGGAGGTAGGACAGAACCCTGAGGAACACCGGAGTTGATAAGATGAGTAAATAATCAATGGCCGTCCACAACCACAGCTATGGAACGGCCGGAAAGGAAATTAGAGACAAAGGCACAGATGAAGGGATAGACACCAAAGGAGGGTAGTTTAGATATTAGAGATCTGTGCCAGACTCTATCGAAGGCCTTTGATATGTCTAGTGCAATAGAAAAGGTCTCACCAAAGTCCCGAAAGGAGGATGACCAGGAGTTAGTAAGATAATATGAATGAAGATCTCCAGTAGAGCGACCCTTAAGGAAGCCATACTGGCGATCTGAGAGTAGATTATGAGAAGAGAGATGCTTAAGAAATTTTGAAGTAAGAATAGTTTCAAAACTTTAGAGATACAAGACATGAGAGCAATTGGACGATAACCTACCCTATCCAAAATGGGACAAGTTCCTCATACCAATGGGGGGCGAGTTGTTTACGGGGCGACCTCTCCAGTAATCATGACCAACATCACCAATACCTTCACCATCATCACTACTACTATCCCCATCATCGCTACCACAATCACCACCACCATCATTACTACTATCACCATCATTACTACTACCTCTACTACCATCAACACTGCTACTATCACCACCACTATCACAACTACTTTCACGATCACCACCGCCCTTACTACTATAATAACCATCATCATCACTAGAGTGTTACGTCCTGGGATATATAAACACTGGGCTCTTTCTATTGGACTAGGCATGCGGCAACAAGCAACAACGGAAAACGCTAGATCCCACCCTTATCTATAAACCCAGGCAACAAACCACCCTAAACCGTCAAGAGACCTGCCTGGACAACAAGGTATCCTATGACTCGGTTACAGGGTGCACGCACTATAGACTGCTGATAGTCAAGCAGGCTATATAAAAGATCACACAATTAAGTTGACTTAAAGCTTCAAGGAAAAGATAGATAACGGAATTAAATTGCAGAAACAATTTAATAACAAACTAGAAGAAAGTACATTTAACGTTACGTTAATTAATACAACTAATCACCCCTGCGTGAAAGAAGGTGAAAGCAAACAGTCCTCAAAACATCGTACAGGTAGACAAGATGCAAGTTTCTAAACTGCATGCGGCTACTGTAGGATCTGATGCTTAGCAAAGAAAGTAAGTTACGGATTTAGAGAACTCTTATCTCATAAGCAGGAATAAATACTAGTGATAGGCCATACAGTGTATAATGGCATAGGTATAATTAAATAAAGGCAGCAACTCGCAACATAACCACATACAGGTGTGCTTCTCACTCTTAGTCAGGCTAGCCTGCTCGGACAGAGTCTCTAAGCCACACCCTGACTCACAATGCTCACAAAAACGGTAAACTGTGGCACAATAACAAGCATACAGATATAATAAACCGCTAGCTGTTAATCTGCCAGGTGGCAGAGGTCTAGCCGGAAGGATATAGGGTTCGGATACCCGGGCTGAGCCACCTGCTCTAGCCTAGGGACGTTCCCAAGTCTGTGCGCCAAATTACTCTAATTGAAAGGGTGCTCTCTTGAAAGACTCAGATCCCAAGTATCTGACTCTCTCCTGGCGACCCTAAAACAAAAGCAAGACGTGCTAGCGCAGTGCTGAGTGGACTAGGCAAGGGCCCTCACACAAGACAACACTAGACACACAGGCACACAGACAAGAAAATGCCCCCAGACTCCCACGGGTAGCCTAGTCAAGTCGTGCAGGTCCACAGGACTCGCACCAGCAGACTTTACTTAAAGGATCGCAAAAAGCCTCCCCTCCGGTCTAGCCCCTGCTCACCTGCCACAAGAACACACTAGCAAGCATGAAACCACCAAATATGACACAACAAAAAAGCTTCCTAGGTCTCATTAACAATTAAATCTCTGCATAAGGCCCAAAATCCTATCTAGTTATCTGAGAGCTCGTCGTTAATACAATAATAGATATAAGGTCTATCAAGGGGATGGGATAATTAAATAGATTGGTGAAGTAGTGGAAAGAAGGTATACAAAGTAAGAGAGAAAGTTACTAAGTGGGGTTGAGAGGGATAGATATCAAGGGGGTCCGAAGGGTACGACAGTGAGGTGAGCTCTGAGTCTTGAATCTGTCTGGACCCCACCCTAGGCATGCGAAATACATCCCATGCTTGGCAACACTCAACACCGTTGCCGGGTCAAAATCGTCTACCCCTTGCGTGAGTCGAAACTAAGCCTAACGTTGCGATTAATTGGCAACAATCAGGCTCGTCCCAAGCTACTCTCTCCACGCCCGCGCGAAGCAACGTCCCCCAACCGGTCTCTCTCTCCCGCTCGTCTCCTCCCACTCTCACTAGACTTACATCTTATATATAATAATGAAATAATCAACTATCGAGAATAAAATATACTAAGATGTGTTGGTTAAGAATAAGGGCAGCTTCAAGCTGTGAAACAACATAAGAATATCCCAGACATTAGTTACATTGTCGTAGGATATATACTAAGGAAAAGCCGGCCAGCCGGCTGCCGCCAGCCGGTTTCTAAACGGCTGGGCAGCCGACACTCGCGCATGCCCGCACGTGGCTACTATGCAGGAGCGTCACACCTCCCCCAAGATATAAGACACTTGACTAAGTTCTTCATATCTAACAGAAAGCTTCTCATAGTACCACACACTGTTGCGACACAAGGCACTATATATAAACAAATAAAGACTGTTGCACTCCACCGAGCAAGTTCAACTAACTTAGCGACAATAAGCGAAAACATTCAACTTAGATACTGCTACAACATCTTATACAAAATTCTACACGTTATAAAAATAAAGAGTTTTATAAGGTTTTTGCTTTTTTTAATTTTTTTTTTTTTCGGCTGAACTACAGTGACAGCCTATTTTCCTCCACACTCAACCTTCACTGACTGAACGGCGAGGGTTCTCCTGCAAACAAACCCTCCCGTGACAACCAATCAGCCAAAACATTATCAGTGCCCTTAGCATGCCACACATCCAACTTGTGTCCCGGCAGCAAAACAACACCTGGCACTGATAAACTGCCCAGTTCTTCACAAGACTGGCATTTCTCTTCGCTCTTTCCGGCAACGGGGCCTGCCAATAACCTTTCACTAGTTCTACCTTCGTGATAGGCGATGCAGCCCCGAGGCGGTCTATGGTGTCGTCAACTCTCGATAAGATATAGGCGTCTGTCAGGGATAATGCACACACACTCTCGCAATCAACACACTCACTGATCTTGCCACTTAACACCGGTTGCAAAGTTACAGGCAACGACCACTCACGACATTCCTTATCCCTCAGACCCTTCGTCAACACGTAATCCAGCTCTGTTTGCACCACAGGCTGTCGAGCAGGATTTATACGGTAGGGAATTAAATTGAGCCTTGCACTATCTCCAGCCTGCATGTCGGATTCTACCCCGTACATCAGGCCTGGAGAAGCAACAAATATGCGAAAGTACTGCCATAGGCTAGTAAACAACTGCCTTGCACTGTCTCCACGAACAACATGCCTAGTGCCCTCCCACAACCCAGCCGAGACCGCAGCTTCTAACCTGTAGTCTCCCTCCTTCTCCACCTTCGTCCCTAGAACAGCCAGATCATGAGAGGGACAATCAGTACCACCTGTGCAGTCACTCCCATAGTTCATTATTGCTAAGGCTTCCCCGCCGATACCGTACATGCGCACCCCCGCATTCCTTGTGACGACATCTGCCTGCGCAGCATCACCGCTTTTAGCGACATGGCCAGATACAGTCAGTCTATGGTAGGGCTGTTGCATTAGACTAGAGCAGCATTGGGAGGCTATGCGACGACCGGGCACAGCCACTCCACAGCCAACCTCACCAATCTGCTCAATGTCCTCCTTTTGACCACCACCCTTGGCAGCCATGGGTCGACCCTGACCTGGCAACCATGACAAAGCCTCGTCGCCCACCTTGAACCACCGAAACAACGAGGCTAACGGTCTTTCAACATTCACGTGACCTGCCCGCAGAACATCTTGCACCGCCCGAGTTGTGAGACTCAGGGGCTCGGCACGACCAGTGGGGTATGAACCGAGCTGGTGCTGGAGCGCTGCACACTGCTGCTCAGGCAGGTGCTCTAGCGCTTCCACAGCCACCAGACTCGTGTCCCCCGCCCACTGCTCCGCCGAGACATGACAATCCCTACTCTCCTCCACTTGTGCCCTACTGCCCCCCTCTCCTTCTCCACCTTGGCCGCGGCAGACCAACGCAGGGACAGTAGGCTGCTCAGGTGGTTGCCTCACAAACTCCTCCAACAGGTTCACATGACATGTTTCCCCGTCCCCGTGTTTGATCACGACAGCACCATTACCACACTTCTGAACTTCCGGATCCTCCAACTGCAGTTTACAAATATCTGAGGGAACCAACCTGTCTAGATGCTTCCGAAGCAACCCAAGTCCTCCCCCAATATCAAACTGAGCAACCCTTTTTTTCTCTCCGTGTGTAACGTTGCTGCCTCGGAGTCTCTTCCTGCCCTACCTCCTCACTAGCTGTGACAGGTCCTGGGGCCTCTCCAGACTCTAACATAGGTGCCAATAATGAGTCACCAAGAAACACTGCCGGCTCAAAACTCTCCAATTGACCAACACTTCCCGTTTTCTTGTGACCTTTTCCGCGGTTTGATAGACTGAGGTGGTGGCTGCAAGGCTCCGGATGTCTGAGAACGCGTCACAACACACGCCATGGTTTGTACGCTACACTTCTCAACCCGCTCCTGTTCCTCCCTACTAACGTCGGCCGCCTTCTCGGCAACGACCAAGGGTGAAACCTTAGAAGCAGGCACCGCAAAGTCGTTGCCGAGGAGGAGGTCGACGCCCCCAACAGGCAAGTTCTCTATGATTCCGACATCCAGCTCCTTCGCCACACCACCCACCTCCAGCTCCATCCGCACCAGCAGGTAGGACTTCGTAGCATTGATCCCCTGAACTACCACCACCCGAGCAGCGTTAATCGGCCTACCAGTAAAGTTCTTTAACAAGGTCTGAGAAGCCCCAGTATCACGCAATAGCTTAACTCCTTGCCTTTCGCCAGCCCACCTCACAAAACCATGCCCTCTATGATCCCCAAAGACGTCGCGGACAGGGTTCGAGCCTTCCGGACTCTTGAACACAGTCTGTGTCCCAACCTCTGATGAACTACCCTTGGCAAACTCAGAAGATATAGGCGACACCCCTATGCTGCGGGCCAATGACACAACCTTGTTTGGTGGTATGGTGATGGGCTGGTCTATCAGAGTGAGAGCTGAGCGATCTCTGCCATACCCATAGCTTGCTCTGACTGTTCCTTTAACTTATATATTTTCTAGATCTCAAGTGACGGCGTCTCTTCCGTGGATTGACCTCCCAATCTACCAAGATTGGAAGCCAAAGCGTCACATTTTTCTCTTGCCCCTCAACTTTCTCTTCATAATTGCTGAGGGGCACAGGGCCCTGGGTGAGGCTTTGGTTTCCCGGGCGTTTCAGTACCCTCCTCAGCTCCCCGCCATGGAGTGGCTTTGGTCAACCAGGCTTTATTGTGGTCGGTAGGGAGGGTTCTGTGGGGGCGCTCGGTTATGGCCTTGGAATTGCTCGGGGCCTTGGGGCTGTTCGGCCAGGCAGCTTGGGGAACAACAACAACAACAACAACCTTGTTTGGTGGCTTGTTCGGACAAGCATTTGCAAAGTGACCCTCCTTGTGACATGCAAAGCACTCTTTACTCTTTGGATTCCCTTGGGAGTGGGAGGTACCATTAGACTTCTTATACGGGACGGTATTTGGTTTATGCTCAGTTTTATTGTTAGTGCTAGATGGTTTTGTGTATTTATGTGTATCAAAATTCTTGGGAGGGGGAGGGGTATGATCCTTTGCACCCGACTCACTTCTAGCTGCTGCTTCGCACCCTCGAATTAATGACAGTCGGAGGTCAGCCATTTCTGCTGCCTCCTGGAGAGTTCTAGGATTTTTGTCCTTTATATTTAATGTTAAGTTCCCGCCGGTGCACTTAAAGAACTGCTCCAAGAGAACCAGCTCCCTCAACTCCTCAAAAGTAGCTGCCCTCTCAGAACGCAGCCAATGTCGTAGTGCATCAGACAAGTCCCGGGCGTGTTCTAGGAAGGTACTATCCTTGCCCTTAGTAACACCCCGAAACTTCAAGCGGTAAGTTTCTGGTTGTAACTCATAGGCCCGTAGCACAGCCTTCTTTAGCTCATCATAAACTACACAGGACTCTAAAGGTAGTGCATCTGTAGTATGACATTATAAGCCCTGCATATATATTGCTATACATATATCTCACTGCTTATATGCCTTTATCCCTGTAACTTTTAAACTCTCAACATTCTTATTAAACATTCTTCATTTATTGAACTCCCTATAACTTTATCTATCTCTTTAACATATAATATATTTGTTGTTACTTCCACTTAAATCCACACCCATTTCCTCTGTAAATGTAAACTGTATAAGGTATTTATCCGGTCCTACGTCATACCAGAATGCTGAGTTGATGCTGTGTTGCTTCAGCATCCTTGAACCCAGTCGATGCCTTCTTACTCAGGCATCTTCAGTTAGACTTCAACAGACCTCAGCCAGAGAGAGTCAGAGCTCTTTACTCCCTCTAGACTAGACTCAGACTCATCCTCTATAGCCAAGCTCCTATATCCCCTAGATATATTAGATCACACAAGTCATATATCACCTTGCTCCTAAGGCTTTTATTACAAGCCTTATCTTATATCTGTATTTATATACTTGTACGTTTATACTTATGATCACTTATCCAATAATTAATGTGTTATGTTATTACCTATAATCCCCTATATACTTAACATATTATATGGCGACCTTGCAAATAGCGTATTAAGGCTATACTTAAGTTTTTCCCCAATCTACCCCTCTACAATTATCAACATTACAAATCCCTAATTATACCTTACATTTCATGTGAGGATAATTGCTGTACTTCAAACCCTGCCTACCAGCCTTGCAGTTTCTCCAAAAGCCTTACAGCCTGCCAGCCTGACAACCATACAGCCTGCCAGCCATTCTGCCAAGCTGCAAGCGTGTGCGTACGTCCATGTTACACATACAGTCACAACGCCTCGACCAGCCGCAACAACCACACACAACTAGCCGCTACGTGTGTACATCCGTACACACACACGGATTCAACATTCCGTTGATGTCTGAGCCCATAGCCTAGTAGGTAGAGCTCTCGTCTCACACACGAGGGGTCGGGGGTTCAATCCCCGGCCGGGCGGAGACAAATTGGGCTTGTCTCCTTTCATGTGTTAGCCTCAGTTCACCTAGCTGTAAATAGGTACCGGGAATAAGTGGACGACGTTGTGACGTCCCATCTGGGGTTGGCAAAAATGGTACAAGGCGAGATGGGCATCATATGGTTCACCTAAGCTGATGGCTACCTAAGCCTTCGGGCGAGACGGTACCGTCTATAGTGAGAATGGTACCATACAGATCCACCCTAAGCCTTCGTTTCCGATGTCGCCAATTGGCTAAAAATACAGACTACACACACATCCACAGCCATTCCAACGATACATATAACACCTACACATATAGGAGGCGGGAAATAACGAGCATGCTCACTCCCGCAATACAACTAGAGTAAGTACAACTAGAGTAAGCACAACGCCCCTGCCTGTCGTACGACCAACTGATCAACACTGACACAACGTTTTCTAAGAGGAATCATGTGAGTGCTTAACTTTACTTAAAAAGTGCATTGTTTAAGAGGATTAAGTGATCATGTTTTCAAAGCCTCAACCATTAGAGTTCACATATACCGCAGGTGCGATTACTAGATCACATTCTCAAAATGACCCACTGACACACTCACCCGCTGACACACACAGTCAAACACCAACAACAACACCACCACCACCACCACCACCTTTACCTACCCTCCCTCCATCTGATCAACCCCCACTTACACAATATTCGGAGGCCACAGAACACTTATTTACTCTGCCATCTAGAGTTAATGATAATAGACGTGTATCATTTTCTCAACCTCAGAACTCAAATACATCTTTCAACATCACTTATTCAAACAAACAAAACACAGCCCCTCCTATGCATTCAGCTTCTAGCTGGAATACTACTTGGGATGATGGTTCAACTCCCAGGGACAGACCTGTGGTGTCACCTACGATTGGTGCTACAGCTCATTCTGAAGGATTTTGGGATTTTCAACCCTCTGACCCTAAACCAAGGTTGTATGCCAACAGCAATATCTTTCAACCTCCTCAACAACAACAGGGTCTCTCACATCAAATTCCCATGTATGCCAACAGCAATATCTTTCAACCTCCTCAACAACAACAGGGTCTCCCTCCTAACATACACAGTCACCAGCAATTTCCTACTATCAACGAAGCGGAACAATACCCAACACATCCTTTATCATCATCCCACCAACCCCATCAAATATCCTACCAACCTCAACAAGCACCTTACCAACCAAATATCCTTGAAATCATCCATCAGAACGCCCCTAGGTTATTTTCTGGGAACACCCTCAAGAATTATTCTGTTCATGCTTTCATACAGGATGTAGACGGCGAAATTGCCATGAGAGGTGCCGGTCAAAATGATAACACCAAAGTGCAAATTTTCAAAGCTAGAATACACAAAGGTGATTCCAACTCAGCTCAGCTCCTTCTAGAGTCAGACAAAACAGAAGACTGCTCTTACGAGGAACTGAAAAGTATGTTCATTCAAAGATGGCATACAGATGGCAGGTACATTCTCAGCTACTCACAGAATTGCTAATGAATTAAAGAACCACCAGAAATATCTAAATACCCCAGTCGATAGGATTGTTGCCACAGCTTCCACCATGACCAAATCACTTAGACATGAATTGAAGGATAAGGACTGGACACTCAAGCAAGGCGGTGAGGAATACATGAATATCAAACAAGTGGCCAAGTTTGTTGGTTACATGATGGTATCAAACCTCCTTCCTGAATCCATAACGGGATTAATACAATCTATTCCATTCACCCCTAACGACACACTGGTAGATTTCTCTCAAACTGTCCTTGCCAAATGTAAAGAGAATGGTCTAGACCACAAAATCCAATTCCTAACCAATCCCTCAAAACCCCAAGGTGTTGTAGCTGCTATTCACAATCACTCAACCTTCCCCAATCACGCCAAACACTACAATGCTCACTCAAAACCTTTCGACCACTCACAGAAACCTAAACCTCATTACTCGCACAAGACACCCTATCTTTCTTCCAAATCTAACTCAAACCCACACAAATCTCCGACGAACTTTAACAGTAATGTCACCTGTTATTATTGCGGTAATCAGGGTCATATAACTCCTGAATGCCTCATCAAGGTAAGAGAGGAACAGGAGATGGCATCACATAAAGAACCATTTTGCCGCAAATGCAAATCTAAGGGTCATTGGACCAAGTTCTGCACTCACATGAAAGCTCTTAGGGAAAAGACTAGGACGGCCACACCAGGAAACACCAAAACGGCCACACCAGGAAACACCAAAACGGCCACACCAGGAAACACCAAAACGGCCGCTTCAGTCAAGACAAAATCAACCAGTTCGGGGGAAGAATAGACGCCCAGCACGGTACTATACCTCCAAACTGTGCTGGGCGGACCAACAATGCCACCCAAACTCGACCCCTCAAATCTGTCGAAATAGGTTGTCTTGATAAATCTTCCTTGCTTTTACCCGCTAAATGCGAAGAGCATAATCTAAATCTCTTTTTAGACACAGGCTCCCCAGTGAATCTTATAAGTCTCAACAAATTTAATCATATAAATTCTAATAATCAATTCAGTCAATCTTACCCTGATGTCAATATAAAATCAGTCAGTGACAACCCATTAGTGACATTATCTAAGGTTTATCTACCTATCAAGATCACCGAAGAATTAGCAACACCCCTGCCATTCTATGTCATTAACAAACTCCCCATAAATGCCGACTTGCTCCTAGGGTTTGTTAGTATGAATATGCTCAAAAAGTCCCGGACGTGTTCTAGGAAGGTACTATCCTTGCCCTTAGTAACACCCCGAAACTTCAAGCGGTAAGTTTCTGGTTGTAACTCATAGGCCCGTAGCAAAGCCTTCTTTAGCTCATCATAAACTACACAGGACTCTAAAGGTAGTGCATCATATGCTTTTAGCCCCTTTCCTAGGAGTCTTGATGAAACTAATGCTGCCCACTTTTCCTGAGGCCACTGGTGTTCCTGACACTTCTTCTCAAATCGCATAAAAAACTCAGTCACACATGATTCATCGAACACAGGAACTAGTTTAAGCAGGTGCGACAATGATTGGTCCCGATGTCTGTTACCTTCCCCAATATTTCGCCCTGTTACCTCCACTCGAGATCTCTCCAGCTCCCTGTCAGCCCGATACCTAGTAGACTCTGCCTGCAGTTCAGCCTCTCGTATAGCGGTTCTCTCTGCAGCCTCAGCCTGTGCACTAGCCTGTCTTTCGGTAGCCTCAACCTGAGCTCTAGCCTGTCTTTCGGCGGCCTCAACCTTGGCCATCTCAAGCCGAAACAACAAATCTGGAGTCAACCCTTGAGGAGGGGAAGGTGCATATAATGGAGAGGGTCCCTGTGATTGAATTCCACGCTGCCATTGACCATCAACTTGGGGGTATGTACTAAATTCAGGCACCCTGATGTTTGATATGGGGGTAGAGTGGAGGGGGGGCTGGGGACCGAGGCCCCCAGTCGCCTCTCCACCCAGGTCTCTCCCTTCTAAACCCAATATCAAAGTCCTCAGCTTATCTTTCCTCATGCCACTTAAACCCTGGTGACCCTGAAGACCTGCCACACACTTTAAGCCATACTTATTCAGCTTCAACACCCTGGCAGCGGCAAGGGGCACCTCTAAAAATCTTCTAGCACCCTCCTCGCTATCGACTAGCCACTCCACAGGTCTTTCTCCCTCCGAGCCCGTATCGTGACCAGACCCACCACTGTGTTCTGATGTATTAGACATGTTTGTGCACTGCAGTAATTATCACGGTTATAGAATGTGCCTTATCTCCTATGCAAGTATGTATATACTAATGTTATTTAAAGTCTTTAATGTGTTATATTGGTTGCTCCAAAAAAACTCTATGTCCACTGTATTCCTCCAATCATAAGGAATCTCAAAACAAATGACCACTATATTCCTCTGTTCAGTAAATCCTATGCAAGGTCGCCATTTGTTACGTCCTGGGATATAAACACTGGGCTCTTTCTATTGGACTAAGTATGCGGCAACAAGCAACAACGGAAAACGCTAGATCCCACCCTTATCTATAAACCCAGGCAACAAACCACCCTAAACCGTCAAGAGTCCTGCCTGGACAACAAGGTATCCTATGACTCGGTTACAGGGTGCACGCACTATAGACTGCTGATAGTCAAGCAGGCTATATAAAAGATCACACAATTAAGTTGACTTAAAGCTTCAAGGAAAAGATAGATAACGGAATTAAATTGCAGAAACAATTTAATAACAAACTAGAAGAAAGTACATTTAACGTTACGTTAATTAATACAACTAATCACCCCTGCGTGAAAGAAGGTGAAAGCAAACAGTCCTCAAAATATCGTACAGGTAGACAAGATGCAAGTTTCTAAACTGCATGCGGCTACTGTAGGATCTGATGCTTAGCAAAGAAAGTAAGTTACGGATTTAGAGAACTCTTATCTCATAAGCAGGAATAAATACTAGTGATAGGCCATACAGTGTATAATGGCATAGGTATAATTAAATAAAGGCAGCAACTCGCAACATAACCACATACAGGTGTGCTTCTCACTCTTAGTCAGGCAAGCCTGCTCGGACAGTCTCTCTAAGCCACACCCTGACTCACAATGCTCACAAAAACCGTAAACTGTGGCACAATAACAAGCATACAGATATAATAAACCGCTAGCTGTTAATCTGCCAGGTGGCAGAGGTCTAGCCGGAAGGATATAGGCTTCCGATACCCGGGCTGAGCCACCTGCTCTAGCCTAGGGACGTTCCCAAGTCTGTGCGCCAAATTACTCTAATTGAAAGGGTGCTCTCTTGAGAGACTCATATCCCAAGTATCTGACTCTCTCCTGGCGACCCTAAAACAAAAGCAAGACATGCTAGCGCAGTGCTGAGTGGACTAGGCAAGGGCCCTCACACAAGACAACACTAGACACACAGGCAAGAAAATGCCCCCAGACTCCCACGGGTATCCTAGTCAAGTCGTGCAGGTCCACAGGACTCGCACCAGCAGACTTTACTTAAAGGATCGCAAAAAGCCTCCCCCTCCGGTCTAGCCCCTGCTCACCTGCCACAAGAACACACTAGCAAGCATGAAACCACCAAATATGAGACAACAAAAAAGCTTCCTAAGTCTCATTAACAATTATATCTCTGCATAAGGTCCATAATCCTATCTAGTTATCTGAGAGCTCGTCGTTAATACAATAATAGATATAAGGTCTATCAAGGGGATGCGATAATTAAATAGATTGGTGAAGTAGTGGAAAGAAGGTATACAAAGTAAGAGAGAAAGTTTGTAAGTGGGGTTGAGAGGGATAGATATCAAGGGGTCCGAAGTGTACGACAGTGAGGTGAGCTCTGAGTCTTGAATCTGTCTGGACCCCACCCTAGGCATGCGAAATACATCCCATGCTTGGCAACACTCAACACTGGTGCCGGGTCAAAATCGTCTACCCCTTGCGTGAGTCGAAACTAAGCCTAACGTTGCGATTAATTGGCAACAATCAGGCTCGTCCCAAGCTACTCTCTAGGCGCCCGCGCGAAGCAACGTCCCCCGAATGGTCTCTCTCTCCCGCTCGTCTCCTCCCACTCTCACTAGACTTACATCTTATATATAATAATGAAATAATCAACTATCGAGAATAAAATATACTAAGATGTGTTGGTTAAGAATAAGGGCAGCTTCAAGCTGTGAAACAACATAAGAATATCCCAGACATTAGTTACATTGTCGTAGGATATATACTAAGGAAAAGCCGGCCAACCGGCTGCTGCCAGCCGGTTTCTAAACGGCTGGGCAGCCGACACTCGCGCATGCCCGCACGTGGCTACTATGCAGGAGCGTCACAAGAGGCACTATCATAACTGCTACCATAATCCCAACAACTGTCACTACTACACTCAGACACAATATCGTCACCACTACAGATCATCACCACCATGACAAATACTATCACAATCAACAAGACCATCACTATTAGTGCCATAATCATCATTATCATCACTTCTGTGATATGTGTGTCCCAATGAGGCACACACACAGAACGCAATAGTCATTGCTGCCACATAAAAAAAATATATATATATATATACCGGTATATACTGTATATATATATATATATATATATATATATATATATATATATATATATATATATATATATATACCGGTATATATATATATATATATATATATATATATATATATACCGGTATATATATATATATATATATATATATATATATATATATATATATACCGGTATATATATATATATATATATATATATATATATATATATATACCGGTATATATATATATATATATATATATATATATATGTTAGTAAAGCCAGGTAATACATTTTCTTTAATACATACGAGGTTGAAAGAAATGGCAATTTCTGCGTTGGATATTTTATTATTCAAAGTTTCCAGGTCTCTGATGAGTTTTCGCTGGGTGGCAGGAAGTAGATGAATGAGATGAGCAAAATTCATGGTGGTACAGGGTTACATTAATGTACATGATGATACAGGATATACGACGCGTTTCACTGGACAACCAGCATTATCAAGTTAGGATAGAATGATATAAAAGGTAAACAGGAAGGGTATATGGAGGGTGGAGGATCAGAGGAGGCGAAAATCAGGGTACCTGTAATTATGAGGACTGTGGACCTCATTCCTATATTGGTATGACGCAGACTCGTCTTTCACGTCGATTAACTCTTCACCTTCAAGCTGGAGCCATCAAAGACCACTATCTCACCCCTACCCACTCCCACCTCACACGCAACGAGTTAGAGAAACACACCACCATACTCGATAAAGAAAGTGACCCAAGGAGATTACCTACACTCGAAGCATTATATATCCAAGCCTTACATCCCAACATCAACAACCAAACTCTGGACCTTCAGATCCTTCCTTCTGCCAAAAGGCACTTTCCTACAGGACCTAACGCCCCCCCTCGCCCGCCGGTGCCCTTGACGCAGCCCCCCGTGCTACCTCCTTCAGCTTCGTCTGCCGGCGCCACACGTACTACGCAACTTATGCCACGCCCCTCGACACGCAGCCAATCACCTTCGACCCCGCCAACCGACCACCACCTTCCCGCATCCAGTGCGCATGCATGAAATGGTTCTCTCTTTCTCTCTCCCAGAACAACCCTCAACCAATAGCAGACTTTTGCCCCCTGATTTTCGCCTCCTCTGATCCTCCACCCTCTATATATACCCTTCCTGTTTACCTTTTATATCTTTTATATCTTTTATATCTTTTATACCAGAAAACGATGGAAAAAGGTTTACTACTTTTCAATTTGAGTATCCAGCCTTCAAACATGAAACTAGAAGAATATGTACCACTTATGACTTGCTACAGGTGCTATGCAGTCGAGAAACACACTACCAGTAAATGTCCCAAGCCTGATGATTATCTAATTTGCTCTGAGTGTGGTGAGGAAGGACACATGTGGAGGAACTGTCACACTGGCACAAAAGCATGCATCAATTGTAAAGGAAAACATCGAACCACAGCAATGGCCTGACCTAAGAGAAGGGATGCAATCAAAACCAAGAAGGATCAAATGCAAACAGATAAAACACAGAAAAAACAGAATAGAACATATGCTCACATAACTCAGCAACAAGCCATGCCACCTAACCCCAACTTGGACAAAGAAACCTCATGCAAACTCATGACTCTGGTGTTTAACGCACATACACGTAACTTAGCACAACCAGGGGTATTCAATGCAGTGCTTAACGAATCACTCAGGCTGAACAACCTGCCCACAGTCATATTGCTAGAAACCACACAGTCCAGCAGCCAAATTTTTGAAGACACAAGTAGTGCACCTGAAGTGTTCTTGCCGGAAAATACTGTAGTATCACAAGCACATGCAGAAGCATCAACCAGTAGGAAAAATTCCAGTCAAAGGAGAGAATCTAAGGAACATAGTGAAGACACAGAACGGACACGAAGACATAAACACAAGGCATCTGAAATGGGACTCTTAATTGTGACGTCAGGCTCATAAGGTTGGCCCCAACCATTAGGGGCGGATGTGCTACTGGATGGTGTAAAGAAAAACAAATTCAAATGGATATACAGCAATCCCAATTTTGAACACAAATATGTGTACGATATGCTTATCACAGACAAAATTAACCTGTCAGACACACTAAGGGTCTTCCAGGATCTTTAATACAAAAAGACGAAGAGTGGCCTGCAAGCGGATAACTCCATAGAAGAAGACAATAAATCAAAGAGGAAGAAGTCGCGTTAAGGGAAACTTATAGACACTTTTTAACTTATATCTGTTAAGTCAGGTTATCTTATTCCCTTAACTATGGACACTTTGAAAATAATGCAGCATAATGTACTTCACTGGGAGTCCCGGAAACAACTACTGACAAATTCGTATCTACTGGAGCACCCACATGTTATACTAATCAATGGCCATGGCTGTACCCAGCAAGACCAAATAAAAATCCATGGATATATAACATACCTTGTCAATAATTCAGGTGAACGAAATTATGGAAGTGCAATCCTCATTAGAAGTGACATTAGACACAAGATAGATGAAGACTATATAACTGATGTACTCTGCATATCTATAGAAACAACCTTGGGACTAATTAATGTTGCAACCACATACCTACCCCCCAGACGCCCATTTTTACCGTTCCCAGACTTCCATAGACTACAGTCTAAACACGAGCCGACATACATTGTGGGGGATCTGAACGCAAAACACACGCTTCTCGGACATAGATCAGAAAATCTTGTTGGCCAAAGTCTTGCTAGGTTGATGAGAAATAATAAACTGGTGCATATCGGTCCTAATTTTCCTACTTGTATTAGGGCAAACTCACATACAACACCAGACATAATCTTGGGCAATAACAAGTGCAGGCATAATGTAAGGATTGACCCAGGTCCAATAACTACATCAGATCACCTACCAATTATCATTACACTAACTGCCAAAGCAATCTATGAACCAGCTAGGAAGCGTTATTTCTTTCGCAATGTGAGTTGGGACAGTTTCAGGGAGACAATATCTGACGAACTTAGTAATATTCACAATTACAATGAGGGTGAAGTAGGTGTTGAGGAGGTCGATGAGATGGTGGAACAATGGTACAAAATCACACAAAAAGCTATTGACAAACATATTCCAACTACGTCATCTAAGATACAATCACGAGCCATCTCCAGTGTTGCATTAAGGAATATCCAAAATCAATACAAACAATTGAGTATAGATGCAGGAGTGGGGGGATGGAATTATGGCAGGTACAGAGAATATAGGAGACTGGAGCGGGAGATTGAGGAGGAAAGTAAGCGAATCCATGATGAACAATAAAATGAAAAAATCATAAACTTAACACAAATATATCATGCACCGGTAGAGTTTTGGAGAAAGGTAAGAGACATGAAGGGCGGTAAATCGGGAATGCCAAAATATATTATAGACGACCACAACACCAAAATATATGATGATAATGAGAAGGAACAAATATTTAGAAGAATATGGGAACCAACTTTCAGAATATCTGAAGATGAAAATGAAGAATTTGATGAGGAGAATGAAGAGAGGGTTCACGAGTTTCTGAGAGAAAACCGACATAGAATAACCCCCGACCATGTAGCAGACCTGTCAATCTTCAACCAACAGGACTTTGTAACAAGCAAAATAACTTTAGAGGAACTACATCGCCATATCAAATCCCTGAAACGTAAAGCACCTGGAAGCAGCAAAATAGATTCCACCATTTTGAAAGAACTACCCGAAGAATCTATAAAAATGCTAGTAACTATATTCAACCTGACTCTATCAATGGGATACTTTCCAGATCGCTTCAAAAAAGCAATTCTCCACTTCATTCCCAAAGAAAATAAATCACACTACGACCCAAAATCATATAGACCAATTTCTTTACTGGAGGTCCCAGGTAAGTTGCTGGAGAGATGCATATACACACGGCTAAGACTACATTTGAACCGAAATAATATAATTCCACACCAACAGCATGGTTTTCGGGAGAACAGGGGCACCACCACAGCACTGGCTATAATATATGAAAAAATTGCACAGACTTTGGCGGAAAAAAATCAGTGCCATATGGTATTAAGGGATGTGTCAAAAGCATTTGATAAGGTCTGGCATGAGGGGCACAAATTTAAGATCTTGCAGCTACAACTACCTGGATATCTAGAGAAACTGTTATGTGATTACCTTATGGATAGGAGTGCAAGAATCCAGATAAACAATACCGTTGGCCCTGAGTTTGAGCTGTTGAGCGGGGTGCCCCAGGGTGGTATTCTCTCACCAATTTTATACTCCATCTATACCATGGACCTACCATTGCCAGCACATGGATGTATGAATATCGTATACGCCGATGATATTACTCAGGTAATCAGTTACAGGGGAAAATCGAGGAGGATGATGGCTAATAGGGTGGAAAACGAGATAACTAGAGTAAATAAATTTGAAAGGGCCTGGAAAATAAAGACTAACATTAACAAATTTACAATAATTCCACTAGCAGTAAAGAAAACAGTAGACATAATTGTGGGGGGTGATCTTATGGAGCAAAAAAGGGAAGGCAAGACGTTGGGCCTCAAAATCACGAACGGAGGAGTCATAAAGCATGTCACCGATTTAATTAACAAAGGTAATAGAGCGCTACAAGATGTATATAAGTTCAAAGATCTTCCACTAAATATCAAACTTCATTTAGTTAAGGCTTATGTTATACCCGCTGTTGAATACCCATGCATACCTCTCACAGGACTATAAAACACACAAATACTTAGACTGCAGAAAATCCAGAATAAAGCCCTTCGTTTTGCCTATGACGAATCTTACCCATACAATTTCACAACAGAAGAACTTCACAATCTTAGTAAACTAAATCCAGTAAATCAAAAAATGCACAACAGGGCAATTAAGGTCTGGAATAATTTAGAGCTGTTGGATGATCCGTACTACCTGGAATTAAAAGAATCAATGAATAACAGATCTCATGCATGGTTCCCAACAACATTACATAATAATCCTCACAGCCGCAGCCTTTATATACAAGAAGGAATTATCCATAAATAACGCAACTAACAATCTGAACAATACTGATTATGACAATACCGATTATGCCAATACCGATTATGACAACGAAACATGACTTAACCAGGGGCTCTGCAGGTTGGTGGGGGTGGTAGAGCGTCCCACATCACTGCCAGCTGTAATCCCATGACAACACCGATAGGAGTGCCAGTATAGAACCCCTCGAGATAGCACCGATCTCGGGGTGGAGATATCAGTGCCTCATCATAACTATCCCACAGTACCACTCTGAGGCAGTCAATGGTGATGCTCCCGAGCTGGTGCACTGCTGGGGCCCGTGACTGCCTATCCTCCTATCCCTTACTGGAAACATGTACTTTTGGTGGAGCTCTTGTCTGGGGCCCACCCTGGTGGACCTCAGGCAGGAGAACCATTGAGACTGCATGTCATATGGGGAGCATTGCCGAGAGCACTTAATCTGGTAGATGGATCTCTTGCCTGGGGCCCACTTCGGTGGACCCCAGACAGGGGACCTATCGAAGCGGCCGGAACAGCAGGACGGCAGGCAGTGAAACATAGTGAAACATATTTGAATAAAATTACCAAAGAGTCGACATACTTTTTCAGTGGCCTTGGGTCAAAATTGTTTAAACTTTTATAACATAGATTTTTTTTTTTTTTTTTTTCAAAACATGATGTACAAGATACAGTATAAATGAACAACAGCAAGGTGGTCAGCCCACCATCTTTATACATCTCCCTCTATTTTCTATTTTCTCGAACTATACTTGCTCTAACTTCTTCAATCTCTTTCCCCCACTGAGAAGCACTCTAGCTTCTACGTAACCCGTAACCCGTTTATATCTTGCCTCACCTTTACTATATACTTCCATTCCCTATGTGTTGTCCGTCCTGTCCCCTCTCGAAAAGTATCCTCAAACTGTCTCTCCCACATAAAGCAGCTCACGCAAGTTGGTCAAGCCCCGACGCCTTCATCTCCTACTAAAATTCACTTCCTCACCCCCTACTACTTCCTCTGTACCGACTCTAGTATTCGAAGCATAAGAGTGATCAAAATTATTACTTGCCTCACCTTTACTATATACTTCCATTCCTTTTATATAATTCTATCCTTACTTGATAATGCGGGTTGTCCACTGAAACGCGTGCGTCGTATATCCTGTATCATCATGTACATTAATGTAACCCTGTACCACCATGAATTTTGCTCATCTCATTCATCTACTTCCTGCCACCCAGCAAAAACTAATCAGAGACCTGGAAACTTTGAATAATAACATTTCCAACGCAGAAATTGCCATTTCTTTCAACCTCGTATGTATTAAAGAAAATATATATATATGTTCTCTCCACCGACCAGCTCTACTCCTAAAATCGATTAATGAAATTAACAGACACATGTGGCAGTCCAGGGATTCGAACCTAGGATGCTCACACCGAAAATCAACGCACTATGCACTGCACCACGAAGTCAGTTAAAATAATTTAATTTTATTATATTTATTTATACTTATATATTTGTTTTAATTTCCAGTGATATAATTATAGTTACAGGTTGGTCCATCGTTGGTGAAGGTGGTGAAAACTGGTGATGGTGTGACCACTGACTTAGTGTTATGGAGCGGTTCCTGCCCTCACACCAACGTACTGGACGACAACGACATGTTCTTCACGCTGAATGTGCACTGTGGTTTTGAATGTGGCTCAGTCTCTGCCTGCACGCAAGGTAACACTTGATCACACATTTACACTGATTTACTTATTCTATATACATTTTAGCATCATTATTCTATATCATTGGCATGACGGCATAGCCCGCACTAAGGGCGCCTTGAAACCATACTCTCCATACATATAGATATCGTCATTACCTTGGCTTCACGTACGTAACCTAGGCAGTTCTACTTTTGTCTGCGTGTAGAGGAAGAAAAGATTATAAGTAACGTACATATATATATATATATATATATATATATATATATATATATATATATATAGAATAGAAGAAAGACTGAGAATAACGTTTCACTCTTGGGTTGGAGAGTTGCTCAGAGTAGGGGTGGGATTGTGTTGCAAGATGGGTACTACATACCCTACGTAGAGGAGGTGGTGTACATTGGGAAAGCTCTGAGGAACACTGATTATTGTAGTAGCGATAGAATAGCGAGATGCAATATTGCGGTGAAGAGAGAGAGGTGCAGAGATTGGCGAGTGGATGGGAGTTAATGATATGAAGCTTTCCGTTCTACTTTGTCTAGGAGTGCAGTGTGAGAGGATCCTCCTCACACATGTGAACAATACTCAATATAAGGATGTACTGTGCCCCTGTACAGAGCAAGAAGTTGTGCAGGGGTAAAGAACTCCTTGAGGCGGTTGAGCACACCCAGCTTCTGGGAGGCTGCCTTTGCAAGACTGGTAATATGGTCCTATTAGGTTGTGTCATCATACTTGTTCCTTCTTTCACCTCACTTGGCACTGACAGGGCATTGCTCTTCCTATTGTCAGCCTCTATGGATGTCTCGTCGTCATCAGTCGCTCGATTAGAAGCAGTCACGTCACCAGATTAATTTTCTATTTGTCGAGAAGAAAGACTGCTGTTGACGAGCCTTAGTTCATTTCTTCCAGATTCCATAGCCAAACTTGAATGTCTGTCATCACTGTTCATTCTTCTCTTATTTACCTGATACTTTACTTTACTTGAGGTACTTGGGAATGGGCTCAATTGTATTACTTCTGCAAAAGTATTTTATAATTATTGTTCTGGATAAGAGTCACTGCTTCCTGTGATTCTGGTGACACTGTTCACTTCTAAACTTGACTTTTAACTTCTAAATGAAGTGAGATTGTCTAGGACATTGGCCTCATTAGAAGTTATATGACTGGCGATAACTTCTAATCCACTTTCAGCACTCACTGACTTATTTTTCATAACACTACTATGTCTGCAGTGTTAATCACTTCAGTTTTTATGTCAGAATCTTTGGTAAGAATTCTTTATTCTTAGCTGTGTCTTCAGAAAGAGTAGATAGGAGTGGGGCAATTATTTTCAATCCAATTGGGAGCATCCGCTTGTGAGAATCGGTTATAAATTTAACAGACAACTTTGACTTGGCAATTCGTTCATGGAATTCAATAACAACTTTCACTTCCTTTCGCCTTTTTTCAGGGTCACGCCTCCAACTAACATCTTCACCCAGAAGTCCGCACAAAATTTCTTTACCCTTTTGTATTTCCTCATGGCTATAAAAAGAGTGTAGGCTATAACACCAAAGAGTGTCTCATATGAATAGTCATCTTTCACCGAGTTAAGAAAGCACAATAGGCTATTTATTAGTGGCCCCTCCATCATTGATGAACATGCCTATTACATAAGGCATCCTCTTCAAACACTAATCCGCAGTAGTTTGAATCTACCGCGCAGAGCATTTAAAAACCGAGGAGCCTTCATCATGAGCGCACGCGACCTCACTCATGGCTTCAGTCATTATGAATTGGGTTCTCACTACGAAAAAACTTCGTAAAAAATAAAAACAAAAACAAAATAAGAATAACTATCCAATAAGCTTTCCATCATATCGTGGATGTACTTGTGTGGATCTCTGACCAGACGCTGATTCAGGCGTCATTCCTCCTTCTCTGCTCTGCGCTCAGCCTGCCCGGACGTGTCTCCCCACGCTCCGCTGGTTCCGCATTTGCTGCGTCCCTAGTGAGTTTTTTCTCATTTGTTTACTCCGGGATGTATCGAGTAAGGTTAGGATATGCGTAGCAGGAGTGTCCTGGGCTGGTTGCCCGCAGTGCAGTGTATTTTGGGTCGTGTATTTGGGGCATCTATTTCGGATGTACCCTCGTGGTCCTGTTGTGGACATGTGAACTTTTTCACAGTTGAGTTAGCTTGTGATGCAGGTGGCTTTCATTACGCGTTAATTATTGCTGCCTTTTATCTTTCTGATGAGGTAAGCTTTGCTTACTGACGTTCCCAGCGTATTTTTCTTCACTTAGTGAAGTTTTTTCTGGGTCCCGAGTCAGTCTTCCCTTTGCCGGAAGTATTTGCTACAGTGGTGTGTTGGCGGTGGTTCCTGTTGTGATATTTCCAGTGTTTTGTGTATATTTCAACATTTATGATGCCGTCTACTTAGGCCTAGCCAGCCGCTCGTAGCTTTGCCACATGTACAAGTGTTATTGTTTATTATTTATAAATATGCCCTACTGTGTCATGTGTATCCGGGTTTTAGTTGTGTATTGGCTAATTCCTCGGACTATATTTGTTTCCTGGTTTAGTTGTGTATTGGCTAATTCCACGGATTATTGTGTGGACTTAGGTTAGTCGTGCGTGGCTTCCCTCGTGTCCGTTGTACGTTCAGATGGTGTCTGATCGGGGTGGGTTTCCTTCCGGCGGGTTTTTTCTCGGTTTCACCATGAAAAAAACCCGGCCGAGAGCCGTGTTGGGCCACACGTGGTTTTAACACAGGCTTGTGTCCCCGGCGATGAGGTGTCTGTGGCTCTCCAGGACTGCGTCTCTGTGTTGGTGCCTGGTTTCAGGACCCCTTTCATTCCCGGCGGAATGGCTGTACCCATCTATAAAACTTTGTTCATGCGAACATACGTTATGTAGTTTTTCTACCCGGTTTTACAAACCACATGAAAAACCAAGCTGTTGTTAAGGGCTTTCCTCCCCGGCGATCTTTTACAAAGAAGTGGGGACAGGAACTTATGGGGTTAACGTTTTGACATCTCACCCGGCGGGTGTACCTTGGTAGGGTGGGATGAACAACTAAGTCATTCAGTTAGTTAACCAATCCATTTTTAAGTGGTACTATATGTATCGCCGCCTTTACACTTACGGCGATTGAAGGTTCAAGTGGGGTTAACATAGTTTTTCACACCCGGCGGGTTCTCCTAGGTGGAGGAAATAAGGAATTTACAATTCAATTTCGATTTAACCACTTAATTTAGTGATACGATTAGGTATCGCCGCCTTCAAACTTACGGCGATCTTGTTGTGACAATTCGTTAGAAATCAAATCTTGTATCAGCCTGCCCTGTGTTATTCTACTAAAATATTTCAAGGGCCGGCGTCTTTATGGGGGGTTGTTTTTGTTCCAAAATTGAATCTTGAGACAGTCACCACCAGAAAGATTATAATCGCCATGCTGGACCGTTATATTATGTCAGAGGGTATTCTTCACTTTCTTTAAAAGATTTGTTTAGATATTCTGAACCCCGCCGCGTAGCGAGCTGTGATCGTTGTGTCATTACATCTCGTTATCCGGTGGGTTATTAACACTTGTGTGCGAACATGTTGGGTTAACCTTATGAGCATTAATTCCTGGAAATTTTCTTTTTTTCCAGAGCTGGGCTCCGGCGGACCAATACAGACCCGGCGGTAGTTTTCCCCACCAGTCTCTGTCATGGCTACCTTGGCCCCAGTCTTTGCTTTATGCACTACCCCTGCTTGTGCTGGTATCCCTATTTTTGCGCATACTCTTTGCATAAGGTGTGTTAAATGTCTAGACCGTTCAAGGGGTCTCTGGGTAATGCGTAATTGTTCTTTTTGCTCCCAATTAGCTGTAAAGGTCCTTTGCGACAATGATAAGACCGTGGCAGTAGCGTTAAGAGAAGTTAGGCAACAGATGTCAGCCTACACTACAATTGTTGCACATAAATCACTTCAATGTGACAACGTCCCTCTTTGGGATAGATTGCTCTTTGAACACCCTCCCCCTAAACGTTCCTCTAGAGTCACGTGTCATAAGCCGGCGGAGACTGGTCAGGGTTCTGTATCTTCTGCTGCTACACCGAAACGTCCAAGAGAGCCTACACCCCCGGCGTCCGCCTCCTCGTCTCGGGCGAGATCTCGGTCTAGGTCACCTCTCAGACGCCAGTCATCTAGTCTTGCCTCTTCCCCAGCGAGTAAGAAGAGTAGGACGGAAGGTTCCACCAGTGGTCACGGCGATGAATCCTCCAAATCTAAGAGTAGTTCACGGTCACACCGTAGCCATAAATCCTCCAAAAAGGATTCCCATAAACGAAAGTCCTCCCTACATTCACCAGCTTCTAGTGCCTCTCATCGTACCTCTACCCCAGACAGAGTTTGTGTTAGGTCTCAAGGGTTCAGTGCGGTGCCTGTCCCTAAAGAGGATTTACCCATTAATATTTTAACCCTGGAATTGGAGAGTTCAGGGGGTTCTGTAATTGAGAATGTTTCAGACTCCCAAGAGAGTGTAGGCCAGGGCCTCGGTGTTTGGCGGTTTGCTCAGCCAGGGTCTGACCACCCACGTCCGACTCAAACGAGTCACACAGTAGCTGATGTCCACAGGGACGCGGCGATCCCATCCTCTATTCCTGACTTATCTTGGCAACAAGGTACCCCAGCTTCGGCGGGGTCTTCTCAGGAGGATCAGGAGGAGAAAGACGAGGTTTCAATAATTTCGGAGATGGAAGGGCAAGAGTCAGGCTCAGGCTTAGACGCCGCGCAGGATATTAATGATTCACCTGTAAGTTCATCATCAAACCAATTAGTTACTGCGCAAGAAATTAATGGGCTGCTTACTCATGCTTTATCTAAATTTTTTGGCCAACAACAGGAAACCCCCACAATGGACTTGGGGGCTCCCACGACAAGTTCTACGGTACGGCCTCTGATGACTTCGATTGCTTTATCTAAGATCCCTAACCCCCCCACTCTGTCAACATCAGTGGTTACTAGGCCTGCTACGGCGGCATTGACAACTTCAAATGTAAGGGTCATAACGGATGTCAATCCACCCCCTCTAGACAAGGTGCCTCTCAGAAAGGTAGCTATGCCCTTGCTTTATGGACCAGACGAGTCATGGGTCCTTTTGACCCCCACTAAACCAGAGCTCGCCCAACCTACCTTGTCAGGGGAACTCCCAGTACCGCGTGAGTGGGTCATCCAGGGCAATAAATCAAAGAAATTAAGGGCTTTGGATATTTTGGGAAATGTACTAGACGTAAACATCAAGGCTATACCTAGTTATTATCACCAAGACTATTTTGTGTATGCTTCTAAGCCAGCTTTACCCCCTGCCTCAGCTTCAAAACTATTTTCAGACTGGTCTAAGCTGGATGGGTTTAATGATATTAAGACTCTGTCAGCTCTCACTCCTGAACTTGATTTACAGACCGTCACAGACGAAGCAGCTAATCCAGTCTTGAAGGTGGGGCAGTTGGGTCCAGGACCTTGGGTAGATTGGGAGGTAGAGGCTCAAAACTTTTCAACCACATTTACATCTAAATCTTCCCACCAGATCCCTCAAGATACTCATTCGTGATTCTCCATGCCAGTAGGTTCTGCCGGCGGAGTCCCGTCAGCTTTGTTTTCTTTCCTAGCCGCCCCTAAGATTAATCTTTGTGAGCTAAAAGACCCTTTCACTACCCCTACCCCTACTCACCTAGACAGAGAATTTAGGCTAAGGGGGAAAGCTTTTCGCCTGTTCTCTCAGTACATAGTGTCTCAACAGGTGGCTAAGTCTTTACTGCGGTCCACTCAGGCAATCGCAGATGCGGATGCCAGGAGATCGGTTGAATTATCCCGGCGACTGCTTCTCCAGTCGTCAATCCAATCCTTGGGTGACATACGCACCGCCTTGCTTGAGGCGGTACGAGCAAGACAAGATCTCAGAATGTCTTTAGTTCGCAAGCTTCCTGATCGCATTGCGAATCAGGTGGTCATGTCACCAGTGCTTACTCCCTCTCTAATGTCCCCTGAAGTGTGGCGAACGGTGTTCAATATGGCACAGGCTTTCAAGCACAGTCCCACCCCTTCTAAGAAACCTGCATTTAACTTCCCCAAACCCAGGCCAACCGCTAAAGCTCAGCCAGGGGGATCTCAACCCTTTCTTCCGCCTAAGTCCTCCCACTCCCCCCAAGGTCAGTACAGGCATAGACAGAGTAGGTTTTCAGGTCAGAGAGGACGCGGCCAGAATAAGCCAGGTCAGGGCCAGTCTTCGGCCAACACCAGCTAGCCGGCAAAGCGTCCAGCACCACCAACCCCACCATAAAAAAACTAAAGTCTCTCTCACTCCCGGTGCCAACCTTAAGGCCGGAGGACCCGAGGGTAGTACAGCCGGCGAACCCTTGTCTGCTAACTGGGTCGTTCCGAACGTGTCACCAAGCATGGCCATTAAACACTTGGGCACGGATGGTGGCACGCAAAGGCATCACTTGGCAGTGGCTACGGCGACCTCGATTACGTCAGCCGACAACGGCGAATTTTGTTTCTTTAGAGGTGGAGTCACTGGTCCAGGAAATGATTGCCAAGAATGTCATCATCCCGGTCCCCCCAAATTACCCTGTATTCACGTCCAAACTATATTTGGTTCCCAAAAGGGACAGTGTTCAGATGAGGCCGGTCGTAGACCTGTCTTATCTGAACCTTCACATTCACAACGAATCTTTCAGAATGTTAACAGTACACCAAATCAGGCTAACACTTCCGCCGGGAGGTTGGATGTGTTCACTAGACCTGACAGACGCCTATTGGCACGTATCGGTCAACAAAAGATTTCAAAGGTTTTTGGCCTTACGGATCAGGCACCAAAATTTTGTTTTTCAGAGGATGCCGTTCGGCTTGAACCTAGCACCTCGATTATTCACGAAATTAGTCCGGCAAGCCCTGATGCCATTGTTAAAACAGGGAATCAGAGTGTTGTGGTACCTAGACGACTGGCTGGTGGTGGCAGAGACACAACAATTATGCATAAAACATGTCAATATCATTTTAAATCATGTCAAAACTCTAGGCTTCAAGGTAAATCTGGTAAAGTCAAACCTTGTTCCCTCACGAGTAATTCAGTGGATAGGGCTGGTCTGGGACACGGCCGCTCTCACTCTGAGTCAGAGTGTGGACAATCGCAACAGGTTTCGCAGGAAACTGTTCATGTTTCTTCACAGTCTGACTACGACGCGGAGGGTCTGGGAGTCTCTGGTCGGCTCTCTCAACTGGATTCAACTAACTGTCAAGTTGGGCCGGTTGAAAGTAAAACGATTAATATTGGAAGGCAACAAAAATTTCCCGCTCTTACCGGCGGGAAAATTATGGCCCATCCCGAAATTAATCCACACCTTACTAGCGGTCTGGGCAAAGAGGGAAACGTTGCACTCAATAATGTCATGGACCTCTCCTCCACCAACGGTATGGGTAGACACGGATGCGTCAGGCACAATAGGGTGGGGATTTCAGTCAAATCAGGGGCACCAGGGTCAGGGGCTTTGGTCCCACTTAGAAGTCTCTCACATCAATGTCAAAGAATTACTAGTCCCCTTGTATTTCCTTCAGGCTCACGGCCCGGCGTTACGGGGCAAGTCGGTGACCTTCAGAATGGACAATCTGAATGCAGTTCACTGTATTCAGAAACAAGGGTCAACGAGGTCAAGGAGGTTGCTAAACGTGTCGGAAGAGATTTTTACTCTAGCCAACAGACTAGACATTTACCTTCACGCATCTTATCTCCCAGGCGTAGCGAACGTCTGGGCAGACGCTCTGTCCCGGAGACAGAGCACGACAGTAGAATGGGAGCTCAAGCAACCCATTTTCAACCTAATGATTGCAGAGCTCTCCCATCCACAAGTGGATCTTTTTGCGTCCGAGGAGACTCACAAACTCCCTCTATAGCTCACCCGCCGGGCGAAAACGCCGGCAGGGGGGCCAGACGCCCTAGTGACAGACTGGAACAGATGGAGCTCCATCTATCTGTTTCCGCCGCCAGATGCGTCACTAATGTGCCATGTAGTGAACAAACTACGAGATTATCGAGGCTTAGTCTCGCTAATCGCGCCCCTGTGGCCGGCGCAGTTGTGGTACCAGCAATTGAAAACGTGGTGCCCGGACCCGGTATCGCTCCCGGTCGGGTATTTCCACTTAGACACGATTGGCAACCTAGCGACCTCGCTGACTTTTGCATTATGGACATTCAGGAGGCCAAGTGGCTAGCACCATACGGTAGAGATGTGACCAATAAATTAATCAATCAATATACTCAGTCTACGAAACGACAGTATCACTCACATTGGCAAGCCTTTACTTCCTGGATCATCAGAACGGAACAGACTGTGCCGTCAGTGGCTTTAGTTTTCAATTATTTAAATTATCTGTTTGAGCAGAAACATTTATCTGTGGTAACATTAACAAATCACTTAACTGCGATTAGAGTGCCCTTTTTAGACCTTACAGGTCTCTCCATACCGGTGGCGGAGGAAACAGGTTTTATGAGACCTTGTTTTAAACTTCGCCCACCTCCCCGTCAGCTCATGCCTACTTGGTCTCTGGACAAAGCTTTGTCTTTACTTCACTCTCGTCTGTACCAAAATACTGCAGACTTTGCATTACTCTTAAAAAAGGCGGTTTTCCTTTTGGCTTTGGCCACCGGGAACAGAGTGTCTGAGCTGGCGGCGATGAGCAACACACCTAATTGCCTTAGGTTTGGTAGACTTAATGAATGTATTTACATTGCACCTTCCCCAGGTTTTGTAGCCAAGAATGAGCACAGTGCACACGTGTTTTCTGAGTTCACGGTGCCGGCGTTAAAAAGGGGAAAGGTGCATCATAATCTATGTCCAGTGCAAGCTCTAACCAAATATTTGAGAGTAGCTCCTCTAAACCCCCAAGGTGCTTTATGGGTAGCAAGTATGGGTAAACGCTTACTTAAACGGCGATTAGCCTCTCTTCTGGTCGAAGTCATTAAAGAGAGTAATCCCAGCGTTGTGGGTCGGGCCCACGATTTACACAAATGGGCAGCCTCTTTACGTTTCCTGAAAAAAATTTCAGTAGAAGATATCGCGTCCACTCAGTTGTGGGCGTCTAATCATACGTTTTTGTCTAGATACTTGTCAGTTGCTCTAGACAAACCTTCCTTACCATGTATAGCTTTAAGGCAGAGGGTCTAGGTGCCCCTGCAGTCACTTTTGTTTACTTTCACGGGAAGGGGGGGGGGGGGGGGTGCAGTCAGTTGACATAGGACACCCTAGACCCCGCCGGAGTATGAGAGCTGTGATACAATTTAAGGTTAATGTGATATGAAAATTTCTCAGCGAGAAATTGTGCTAGTACAATGTTAGTACAAAACAACGGTGTTGTTATAGTAGTTTTAGCTGCGAAAGCAATTTAATATTAGAACAGTGGAGATCCTTTGCAATTTATCTCCACGATTATTTTGGGGTTTATTATGTGCACATATAAACTTATAACTTGTTATTTTTGTCACCACTCGTTGAGTGGGGTGCCTTTGTAACTACAGATCTGTGTTCAGAATCTTGAGGGTTACCCATTTTTTGTCAGGCAGGCTTCTTTGAAGCACGCACCTGCCTGAACCCCTTTTTCTTGTATATTTTCGGCCTACGCCATGTTTAAATATATTTTTCAAAAGTAAGAATACTATGTGGTTGTTTTTATTATCTACTTTTCTAGAGTTATGATATGATTACGAATGTCCCCCTCCAGTCTTAGAAATCAGGCATGTTCGTCAATGATGGAGGGGCCACTAATAAATTATAGGTTTGACTCCTGTAAGGAGATAAAGAAAACCTAATATTTAGTAGTGGCCCCGTAATCATTGACGACTGGGGCCCTCCCGACCGTCCCCTTCCCATTCGTTGATGTATTGAGGATTTTGGTTTACTTGATATGTCAGTGAAGGAGGAATGACGCCTGAATCAGCGTCTGGTCAGAGATCCACACAAGTACATCCACGATATGATGGAAAGCTTATTGGATAGTTATTCTTATTTTCTTTTTGTTTTTATTTTTTACGAAGTTTTTTCGTAGTGAGAACCCAATTCATAATGACTGAAGCCATGAGTGAGGTCGCGTGCGCTCATGATGAAGGCTCCTCAGTTTTTAAATGCTCTGCGCGGTAGATTCAAACTACGGCGGATTAGTGTTTGAAGAGGATGCCTTATGTAATAGGCATGTTCGTCAATGATTACGGGGCCACTACTAAATATTAGGTTTTCTTTATCTCCTTACAGGAGTCAAACCTATAATTTACCACATATTCTTCCTCAGCCATTGTTAACATTAATTGATAGCTTCTATGTAGGTATTTCCCATGATAGTGATGGGTAGTGATGATGGTGACAGTATTGGGGATTGTAGTAGTAATGATAGTGATAGTAGTATTGATGATGGTGATAGTACTAGTGATGATGGTGATATTAGTAGTGATGAAGGCGATAGTTGTAGTGATAATGATGGCAGTGGTGATGGTGGCAGTAGAAGTGTTGGTAATGACGGTACTAGTAATGTCGTCATCAGTACAGTAGCAGTGGTGATGATGACTGTAGTAGTGATGATGGTGATAGTAGTAGTGATGATGTTATTAGTGATGATGGTGCTAGTAGTAGTAATGATGGTGATAATGATAGTGATGATGGTAACCAATTGCAGAGTTGGGTATGCCATATATATTTTGGACAAAGAGACAGTTCTACATTATTGTTAGTAGTAGTAGTAATATTATTATTATTGAAGGAGTAATCCCGTCTGCCAATCATAAGTTGGGATTTATTCAGCAGTGCCAGCCAATTTTGCATCATGCCAGCTACCTGGGGCAACGCTTTGGCACCCAGGAGCTGTCAGCCAATCACAAGCTGCCTATGACCCATCAAAATACTCAACTTACCTCACCTCCCAAATGCTTGGTTCATAACTTATCCTCTGTCCACACCCATATTTTCTATCCTGGTAAAAAGCGGTCTGATGTAATGATGCCAACCCCTTACTTCCGTCAGCCACTGAAAAACATCAAGAATACGCTTCTGGGAAGATATTATGGTGATGTTAAACTGGAAGAGGGAGCGCGGATGCTTCAAAGATCCCGGGGATAGCCTGACGAGTAACAGTGCGTGCCTCAGCCAATCACAGGCCCGTTGTTACGACTGGGGTTCAAATATATCAGGGCTCTTATTCATTGGACTAGTAATGGCATAAATGTTACAACGGAAAGCGCTAGCTCCAACCTCTGAAGTATATTCCCAGTGAACAAAGAACACAAATACTCTACAGAGTTCTATATGCAATAATAGGCTATCAAACTCTCAATAAATGTGCGTCTACTCTAGGCTTAATGTTATGTGAAAACAGCCTATTACTACCTATAACCGAAGGTGCTTGGTTATGGTATGCAAAGTAAGGTGGTAAGAGAAGTTACAGCTTACGTTACTTTAATCAATAAATGTCAGGCACTCCTGCATGAAAGAAAGTGCACTAAAGTCCTTCAACACTAACAAGGAATCTTCTTTAAATGTTAGATGCTATAAAGATGCTCGTATCGGAAATGAAACCCAAAAAGGCAGGCAGCGGAACAATGCTCGTGCAGGCTATGCACACAAAAAGGCAGAATATATAATGCCGTCGGAGCCAAGAATATCCTAAACACTACAACACTAATAATAATCGCCACGACAATGCAGCATTCCTATCAACAAAAAGAGCCTAAGTCGTTTGTGTCTCAATACATCAAACTAGGCTGCGAAATGCTTGTGTAATCATAAATGGGTATGCATAAAAAGAGTAATTAGGTTAATATACTTAATGTCTACTATGATTGATAAAGTCTAGCTAGAGTCAATGATACGAGATACTGGTGCGCATGGCATGCCGCATAGCCTAGTGTAAATCACAAGTCTGTGCGCCAAATATTACGTTATAATGAAGGGTAGCTCTCTTGAGAAACCTTAATACCGAAGTATTAAGCGTTCTCCTGGCGTACCTCAAAGACAAACAATCGAGACTAGAACAGTGCAGAATGGTATAGGCAAAAAAAAAACTCATTCGTGCATGCTCTACTCTCAATGGCACACAGACTAGAATTTACTCAATCAACTCCAGTTCTCAGGTATGTCGTGCCGCTTTTAACTGAAGCCAGCACTCATAGGAAACAATACCTATAATATCAGACTCCTAGTCTAGCATTATCTAATCCAGCAGAACACTAATAACTAAAGGAAGCAGTACTAAACAATATAAATGCCAACCAATGCTTCGTGATCCACTTATCTTAACAACTAACATACATAGGCTATATCAGACCTTAACACACAATACAACTGGCCAGCATGAAGCTGATTTTGCAGAGTTAACCAGAGGGGGTATAATATTAATAAAAGGTGGTGAAGGATATGGAAAATGAGAGAGATAGGCAGAGGAAAAGATTCTCTGGTACGGAGTGGGGACAGATAGCAAGGGAAAAAAGATGGGTGTGTTCTAGAAACCAGATCTGAGGGAGAGAGTGGCGAGGAACTGTATATATACTTGCACCAGCTCGAGCCGCGTGGGAAAAAAGCGGTTACAAGTCCTTTAGCCACTACCAAAGTAGCTAGCAAAACATTACGTCACCAAGCATGGTAAAGAACTTCCTCAACCAATCCCCACGAGGCCAGCCAGCTGTGACGTCATCGAGCGGGGCAAAAACACTACGCGCCCCCTCTCACTCTGTTCTACTCTCTCTCTCTCTCTGATCTTATCATTACTAGTTAAGGATAAAACATATACTTTACAATTAAATATATAAAGCCTTGACATGGGTGAAAACAAAAAGCCTTTCTGGACTGCCCATGACACAAGCTTTCATATGAAATAAAGCACACTCTAATACATAAACTGTAGCCCCATCCACTGCCCTGGCGATCCTAGCGGGTCACTGTAGGACAAGCTATGCGGTTCTAACGGAGTGGTTAACGTCACCCCGTGTTGCGCCAAGGGTGGGTATAAAGGGAGGGGGGGGGGGGGGGGGGGGGGGGCTAGTAGACACACACGGACACAGGCACCTGCCTGGGCAACACTGGCCCTTTCTTAGCCCAACTTCGCCACTTACCCTTCCCAAACACCATGGAGGGATAAAGCTTGAGACATTTCCTGACCTACAGCGCCAACCCAAGACTGAATACGAGGCGAACAAAGACTGGCTACGCTGCTCACCCCCAGCACAAATACACCTGCAGTACCCAGGCGCCTGTCGACACATTGCCTGCCTGCATACCATTAGCCAAGCAGTGCAAAACCCTAACCTGGTGGTCGATGGCACAGAGCGGATGGCCGACCTTGAATTGGTAGAAGAAGAAAAGCAGCAACTCCTACAATTAATTTAAGGACCTTTATGAACCCGAGCAGACTTACGAGAGGAAGAGAAATGTTTGACAGATGCCTTGTGTCCCAACAATGAAATATATGTGTCCTTATAGGACAACCAAAGAGAAAAATGATTAGACAATTGATGGAATAAATACTATGATCTGTTGAGAGATGTCTTTCCATTGTTAGTATGGCACTAGTCATTTAGCCAGAAATAACATAGGAATTTCTAGGGTATTATGTAAAAAGATAGTTAAACCTAAAGTGTATAATAATACCTAAGAGTTTTGGGAATAATAATATGAAAGTCTAGCTTGACAGAGTTTATATACGGGAGACAACAGGGATACTTATACCCAGTTCTCCGAGAGTTTACGGTTAAATATAAATAGATATTAACGTAATGATGACCACAATCTATGTAGGATAGACGTGTAGGTTTTCTGCCAGGATAGACTTAGCTGGAGAAATAGTTAGGGAGGGTTCAATGCCCGATCATTTGGAAATCCTTTTTGCTAAATGGAAACCATCGTTATTAATTAGATAATTATCACCTTGTCGACAGCATGGTATCGATCGCACTTAATATCTATTAAAGTAATACATGGAAATATTGATTAAATAGTTTCTAATATAGTCAACCATTGTACATCTAGTGATGAACCTTTTGGCCCGGAGTCAAAATAGTTCAAAACTCTGAATAGCGATTGTACAGATAGATAGTAATGGGAATGTAATAATGCCAAAGTACTGTTTATGCTGTGCTGTTGTAGGTATTTAGCTCTTCAGTTTGAACCCATTTTGACCGTGACAGACAATCAACCGCTAAGCGGATTATGATTTCCTTTTGAGTTTACTAAATATAACACTAACTTTCAAACAACTGTCGAATTATTCCTTCCCTAGTCGAACAGTAATTATAAGTTAAATACGACAATTAATATTATTATTATTACTATTTTGGGCCGTAGGAATGTGGCAACCCCACCGTTTGCCACGTTCGGGATATAACTGTGTCGACCTCACCGCCCTCCACATTCGTGGTGAAGATAATACCTAAATCCCCTGACGATACAGATGTTTGGCAAGAGGGCTAGCATCACCCACCCAGTGAAAAATACTTCACTACTACTAAAAAATTACTGGCCTCGGAATGGGATGTACCTTGCGTTAACGGCCTAGGACTGGCTAAGGGAAATTACATAGGCCACATGGAATGTGAGAGGCATGAATGATGAAATGAAAGAGAGGGAAGTATTAGTGAATGCAGAAGTAGATGTTTGTGGACTATCTGAAACTAAATCGAAAGGCACATGTATGACTGAGTGGCAGTATGGAGTGGGTATAAGTGCTGGAGTAAATGGGTATGAAAGAATGAGAGTCAAAGAAGGTGCATGCCTGGTGAATATGTACTGTATATAATTATGTATGTATGTATATACCCAGGCACATACCCCATTTCTGGGGGTGGCAGACTTGAGACAGAGACCGAACAGAAACAACATTTAAAGTTCCAATTCTTAGGGTCCAGGACCACTTTCCCCTTCCTCTCATCTAGTAGGTGAAGTCTACAAGGGTAGGAGGGTTAGAAAGAAAAGCTAAACGAGCATGGAACAGTTGAGTCTATGAATGTATGGGTGAGAATGAAAGTAGGAATACATTAGTGGCCGATTGTGGGTGTGTGCACCAACTGAGGATATGAATGCGAGAATAAAAGCAAAGCTCTGGGAGGAGGTGGAAGAGTGCGTGGAGACGTTTGATATAAGCGAAAGAGTTGTGCTGATTGGAGATATGAATGGTAAGGTAGGGAGGGAAAAAGTGGATGGGGTTGTGGTACAGTGGCGGCTGCCAGCGCGATGGGATGATAATGGCAGTGCATTGCTGGACAGCTGTGCGGCAAGAGAGACGCGTATCACAAATACCCTCTTCGAGCACGGGTACACATGGAGGGCAGAAAGCAGAAGGGCAGGGGAAGAAATTGAATGCAAAGCAATGATTGCTTATTTGTGTGTACATGAAAGGATGAGGAGGTTAGTGATGGACGCGAGAGCATTTGAGCGAGTGAGTGGGGGCACGTCAAGTACTGTAAGAAAATTAGAGGCACTGCAGAAGAATGAAAATAGGAAAGATTTCAGAAGGGCGGTAGAGAAGAGTTTGGAGAGACATAACTTGAAACAGCTGAGGGAAGGGGAATAAGTAAGCAGGGTGTTTAAGGATGAAATATGTGCAGCATGTAAGTCTGTGTGGGGTGTTAGGAAGAGGATTAAGGAGTGAAGGGAACAGCATGATTGACTGAGGAGGTTAGATGAGTGTTGGAAGCTAAAACAAAAGTGTATAATGAATGGCTGGTGAGCAAGAGGTAATGAGAAAACAGAAAGGGTGAAGAAGGAACTGTATGTAGACAAAAATGTGAAGAGAGCAGTGAGAGTGATTAAACAATGAGTGGACGAAGATTTTGGAAGGAGTTTAAGTACAAGGTGGAAAGAAAGAAGGAACATGTTTTGGAAGGAGGTGAAGACGGTGAGAAAAGGAGGTAGTAGTGGTGTGAAGGATACGAATGGAATGATGATGGTAGGAAAGAGAGTGAGCAGAGGGAACAATTCAGTGAACTAATGACTATGGAAAGTGAACATAGTGCGAGAATAAGTGAGTTGGGAATGGCAGGAAGAAGGGCAGATGAAAGAGGATAACAAACATATAAAAAAAGGAAGAAATGGTAGATGCACTGAAGAAGCATAAGTTGGGAAAATCACCAGGAATAGATGAAGTATGTGGGGAGATGCTAAGATATGGAGGGGAAATGGTGATTAAGGTGATCTGAAAGATGTGCAGACTAACATGGGAAGGAGGAAGAGTACCAGATGATTGGAAGTCAAGTATAATCAGATCAGTTGCCTGCTGACCTTTGACCAGTGAAGACGTCCCGAGTGACCGCTAGTGACATACCTTTTTACCCCTAAGTGAGGTGCTAGTGAAGATTCTTAGTGATGGCTTTTGCTGATGAGATTGCTACCTCTTCCCATATTCTCCAGCTTTGTCTTGCCTTGCAAGAAAGGCTGGAGAATGTGGAGCTTGAGGTACTAAGAATGCCACTTGTGTAGGAAAACCGGACTTTTCCTGGAAAGTGGTAGCTTCAAGTGGAACGAAGTGTACCTTGAAGAAGCAGTGTGTACCTGTAAACAACAAGCACAGCATCCTGGAGGACGAGTGTGATGGAAGTGAAAACGGAGTGGGGGAAGGAGATGACCCGTCTTACAGCAAGGCAGTGAGAGGGGAGGGGAGGAAGTCTGCTGCTGCTGCTACAACTGCTGCTACACGCCGACAAAAGGAAAAAGCTAAGTCTGTTTTCATTGTCGGTGATTCATTGGTTAGATACCTTGGCAGGGCAACAAACACTCAGGTTGGTAAAGTTGTCTGCGTGCCTGGTGCCGGAGTCGGGAGGGTGGCTGAGAAGATAGATGCTGTCCTGGAAGTGAGTGGGGAGGACCCCATCATCTTCCTCAATGCAGGGAGCAACGATATATGGAGATGCAGGACTGAGGAGTTGCTCTCCAAGTATCAGGAAATGTTGGAGAGGATCAAGGAAAAGGGTGGAGTTCCTGCGCTACACAGTATCCTGCCAAGAAGAGGGGTAAGGAAGGAATGGTCCTCCAGGGCTATTGGTGTAAATAGCCGGCTGGAGAAGTATTGCAAGGCAAATACTATTCCATTCCTGGATAACTGGTCCCTCTTTTATGGTAAGGATGAACTGTATGCCCAGGATGGTGTACATCTCTCTCGACTAGGAGTTTCGACCTTGGCCAGCTCACTCGACAAGATTGTTGCGGAGTTTTGTTAATAAACCATAGGTGTGTAAGTAAAATAGAATCCCATCCACATATAATTGTTAGTAATGACGAACATTCTGATAGAGTAGATTTTCCGTCTAGGTCTAGTAGTTCAACAGGTATTAACTAGTTAAAAACAATAGAAAATTAGTTGCAAATAAAAGTAATCGGTTGAGGGTATATTTTGCAAATTGTAGGAGTATGTGTAACAAAATGAATGAACTTAGAGCACTTGTGAGCAAAGAAAATATAGACATAATAGCACTAACTGAAACATGGATTAATACAGAAACCAAGCATTTTTTAGCAGAATTTGATATACCGGGATATAGTTTGTTTAAATATGACCGAACAAGTAGGAGGGGAGGTGGTATAGCAGTATTTGTCAGGAGTACATTAAAAAGCTGTATTAAAGCAGGTATTATAGACTAAATTATGATAATGAAAATGTTTTGGTAGAGGTTAACGAAGGTAGTGAGACCATAGTTATTGGATTATGTATAGACCGCCAAATATGAGTAGAAATGACGGAACGTCATTATGGGAGGAAATTAAAATAGCATCAAGGTTTAGCAATGTGTGCATTATGGGGGATTTTAATTTTCCGAATATAGATTGGAAGCATCAAATAGGCGACTCTGACTCAAAGGAGTTTATTGAGGTAGTACAAGATAGTGTTTTATTTCAATTCATAGATACGCCGACTAGAGGTAATAATATTATCGATTTAGTTTTCAGTAACAATGAACATATGATAAATAATGTAGAAATCGGCGACTACCTAGGAAATAGTGATCACAATTCTGTGTATTTTAATATACAATGGAGAGTAATCCCAGAGAGAATACAACATTAATACCCGACTTTAGAAAAGCCAATTATGGTGGGTTAAGAAGAGCCCTATTAACAGACCCTATGGTAAAAAAATTAAGTCTATCCAGGTGTCCAAATGCGTGAACCCCATACCCCTTATCCCTTACCCCTAGCTTAAGTCAGGAAGAGACATCAAATTTGTTAGATACATACGATAATTTTATCAAGTAGGTATTCAATGCGCAAAAAAAATATATCCCCAAAAGAAAATTTAGATCAGCACAGAACCAACCCAAATGGATGAATAATAGACTATTAGACCTCGGAAAAAAAATAGGAATATATAGAAATTAAGAAAGGCGAAATTCACCTACTTGCTTACTATCACAATTTATCAGGACAGGTCAAAAAGGATATTAGGAAAGAGAAAGAAATTATGAAATTAAGGTTGCAAATGACTCAAAAAATAATCCCAAAGCTTTTTACCAACTATATAAATCCAAGATTAGAGATGTAATAGGTCCCCTTAAAACTTCGATAGGAGAAATTACAGAACATGATTTAGAAATGTGCAGTAAATTAAACAATCAATTTCTTTCCGTTTTCACAAATGAAAATTTGGCACAGTTTCCAGAAGTCCGTAAGGTGTAAGGTATATAGCGATAGTATAGAAAATAGCTTAAGTGCGGTTACTATAAGTAGAAATGATGTGCTTAAGGAAATTGACAGCCTGAAACCTCAGAAATCGCCTGGTCCGGATGAGGTATATGCTAGAGTATTAAAAGAATGCAGAGATGAGTTAAGTTACCCATTAACATTTCTATTCAACAAGTCATTAGAAACCGGTTTAGTTCCAGAAGCTTGGAAGATTGCAAACGTAGTTCCGATCTTCAAAAAAGGTGATAAATCAATAGCATCCAATTATCGTCCCATTAGTCTCATATCAATCATAGGAAAGCTACTAGAGTCAATTATTGCTAGTAAAATTAGAAACCACTTAGAAACATTTAATTTAATAAATTCTTCTCAGCATGGACTCACTCAGGGACGTTCTTGCCTTACACATTTGCTTAGTTTTTTTTCTCAGAGGTGTATGAAGCAGTAGATAATGACAAGTCATATGATATAATATATTTAGATTTCAGTAAAGCTTTCGACAGAGTCCCTCATGAGAGATTGATGAGAAAAGTTGAGGCACATGGAATAGGTGGGTCGTTGTTGGGATGGATTAGGTCATGGCTGATTGGTAGGAAGCAGAGAGTCAGCATAAATGGTACTAAGTCAGAGTGGGGATCAGTCAAGAGTGGTGTCCCCCAGGGTCTGTATTGGGTCCTCTGTTATTTATTATATACATAAATGACCTTGATTTAGGTATAACTAGTAGGATAAGTAATTCGCAGACGATACCAAAATAGGGAGACTAATAGATTCAGATAGCGACATAGAGTGCCTCCAAAGGGATCTAGATACCTTACACGATTGGTCAGTAAAATGGCAGATGAATTTTAACATTGCCAAATGCAAGGTATTAACACCTTATGAGCGGCCTACGCGGTATATAATATGTAGCCACCAGCGGGGTGTTTTTACCCAAAATAGGGCTGTTTATGTGATCATTTTCATGCCTAAATAAGACCCAGAGCATAAAACAAATATCTATCCCTGAAAGGGCATAAGCAGAGCTTTCCAATGACACCACAACGATCCTTTTATGACCGCTAGTTTTCTTGCATCAACCATGCAACACGAGTGCAAAAAGCATGTAATTCGGTACTTTCCCCATACAATTCAGTATGTAGCGAGTGAGAGAGGGAGGGAGGAGGTGGGATTCGTGTCAGTAGGTTCGCCGCGGTGGTCTGGAGCAGTCATACGCTCGCTACTCTCCTGCCACCACTTGTCTCTCTCTCAGAGCAACATTACGTGCTGAAATTGCCACACGACCTATGTCGCGCGCCGCCAGATAGTCCAGATTTATTATACTCGACTTATGTTGCGCGCTGATAGTTAGGGGTTAAAGATAGGGAAGACGAATACTAATTCAAAATAAAAACTAGCTAATGCTGAATTAGAAAACTCAGACTGCGAGAAAGATTTGGGTGTGTTTGTTAGCAACGATTTGAAACCTAGAAAACAGTGTATAAGCGTACGTAACAACGCAAATAGGATTCTAGGGTTCATCTCAAGGAGTGTGAGTAACAGAACTGCCGATGTTATCTTGAAACTTTACTTGTCATTAGTGAGACCTCATATGGATTATGCTGTCCAATTTTGGTGTCCTTATTACAGAATGGACATACTGTAGATTCGTTGGAGAGAGTACAGCGATGAATGACCAAAATGATTCATAATATTAGAAATCTACCATATGAAGAAAGGTTGAAAAAATTAGGCTTACATTCGTTAGAAAGACGCAGAGTTAGAGGGGATATGATAGAAGTGTTCAAGTGGGTTAGTGGGACAAATAAAGGAGACATGAAAAATGTACTGAAGCTCAGTGATAGCGAAAGAACTCGAACAAATGGTTTCAAATTAGATAAATTTTGGTTCAGAAAAGATATTGGCAAATATTGGTTTGGTAACAGAGTTGTAGATGGGTGGAATAGGCTACTGAGTGATATAGTGGGATCACGAACGATAGGGATCTTTAAGATAAAATTAGATAGGCATATGGACGAGATGGGTTGGGTGTGAGGGGGATCTACCAGGTGTGGGCTAATCGGCGCTCAGCAGACCCCCGTAATCTTGTGTTAATCTCTGACCGTTTTGGTGGGGTCAGTACTCAAGGTATTAGTGAGTTGGGCCTATAATTGGGCCTAGTAATTGGGGTTGGGTGTGACAGGGATCTGCCTTGTACTTTTTGCAGACTCCCATTTTCTTATGTTCTTATGTTTTTATAATAATACCCTTGTACAAAGGAAAAGCAAAAACAAGGGAGTGTGTTGAAACTACAAAGATTTTGTCTCCTTGGCTTAGTAGGAAAAGTGCATGATAGGATGTTAATGCAGTAAACAGAGTGAGATGAGTGACAGAGGGATTGGTGGGCGAGGAACAAGGTGGCTTCAGGAGAGGAAGAGGATGTGTGGGCCAGATCTTCTCTCTGAGATGCACAGTAGATAAATATCGAGAAGGGTAAACAGATTTCATGGATCTAGAAAACGCCTTTAATAACAGAGTGTCGGCGCAAGTAATGTGGAAGGTTCTATAGATATATGGAGTAGATGGCAAGTTGCTGAGAGTAGCACAGAGCATGCATGAGGGTACGAATGTGGCTATATGCATAGAAGGCGAGTCGAGCGAGTTCTTTGATTTGAAAGTTGGGTTGAAGCAGGGGTGTGTACTGTCTCCATGGCAGTTCAATATATTCATAGATGGAGTTGTTAAAGAAGTTCAAGAGATAGCAGTGAATACTGGAATGACGCTGATAAGAGAGGGAAATGACCGGAAGTTGCCTGTGCTGTTATCTGCGGGTGATACCGTGCAGCTAAGCGATGCTGAGTGGGATGTAGAAGGCTTAGTGTGTTCAGAACGATGTGTGAGAAGCGGAGTTTGAAAGTTAATGTGGATAACAGCAAATTATGATTTATGTGAGGAATGAGATAACCCACTGTGAGATATAGCTGAATGATCAGGAGATGGAGAATGTGAGATCCTTTAAGTATCTAGGCAGTGCGTTGAGCAAGGATGGAAGTCTGGTGAGTGAGATACAGGAAGCTAAGAGGTCATTGCATGACAGTGTTGGACTCCTCACCTTGACAATGGAAGTGCAGGTTGGACATAGCTAGAGGGACTAAAGTTGAGAATGAGAGCAGTCAAACTTAGTTATAATCTACGGTAATTGATTAATTTCACTCCCAACACCAAACACCTCATAATGAAATTAATGAAAGCATGTGATCTAAGAGAAGCTTGTGGAGTCACGTGGATGGACAGATTGGCAAACCAGGAATTATGTGAGAAGTTTGGTGTAGAGGTGAATGTTGGGAAACATGTATTGGGGTGGTCTGGGCACATGGAGCGAATGGAGAGCTTGCGGATGGCAAGAGGGCGTATGAGAGTGAGGTGGAAGGAGCTAGAGGGAGAGTTGGTCCACGAAGGTTCTGTCCTGTGATCCCACTGCCGCCATATTATTCCTTCCTCAGATGACCCATTTAAGCCATCCTGTGCTGTGGGAGCGCAAAGCTGGTGTCTCACAAGCGCTTTTCCCAGCATATTTGTTCAGGCAATTTTCTTCTGGGATCTTCATATATAAAATTGTATATTATTTCAGTCTCATAAAATCATATACATTCAATCAAGTTGTCGATGCTAATGAAAATTACAAAAACTAATATGAATAAACAAACAAAACTTGTTCATCGGAAATTGACGTAAAATGGCCTTGTGTGCCATCACCTTAAATATGAGGAAAATAGAAAGAGTTCGCCAATAATTATATACGAGAATAAACATAAAGATCTTCTAAAAGGAAATAAGAATATGGGGACTAGAACACGATTGAGGCTCAACAAAGAGAAAAAGAGTAAAACGGCATAGTTTAATAATGAATGAGCAATATTGAGCATGAATTGTATGGTCATACCTAGGGCTTCTACCCTTGACCCGAGAATATATTAAAATGTTCATTACCAGACCTCTAAGTGAACGAGGAAAGAACAAGATGGTGGAGTGGGATTAACTTTTCAAGCTGGTGGCATCTCCACCCTCCTCCAGGGGTTGGACCAAGGATGAGGTGGAGGGATGGAATTGAGAGATGTATGGGATAGAGGAGGATGGGCTGGGAGGAAGGACGAGTGTTGTCGCGGGACAGGGCATTCTGGAAGAGGGTTGTTCGTGGTCACCCTAACTGGGATTTAGGCGTCTGGCTATAACGAGATAAATTATTCCTATTATTATTATTATTATTATTATTATTATTAGTAGTAGTAGTAGTAGTAGTAGTTCGATCGTTTTTTCGTTAATTTTATTTCGAAATTTCTTACATAGATACAATAATTAAGTTATTTACAGTAGTAGAGTAATAATATAAACAATGTACAGTATATGATAATAATTACATGCGTAAGATCATCATAAAGGTCTTTTCTTTAAGACATTCTTAGTAGTTTGCAGACTCTCTGCCTAATTAATAATTATGTGATGATAACAAATTAAGCTGTAAACAAAATAAGTTAATAAAAAGATAATTACTTTGAAATATGTTTTATTATATAAAATTAAAATGTAAAAGCCAGAAAACAAATTGAGAAAAGTATACACTCATAAAAACAATAGTAACCTATACAAGAATTAACTTATCCAAACAATTGTAAACAAATTATAAGATCTGATAAAGAAGTTTATTATTTTGTTAAATTACTTAAAACAAATGTGTAACATAAAACATATTACAAAGGTAAAGACAACCAAGATATTGAACACATTAACAAATATATAAATACAAACATCAAATATTATAGTACCGGTATCATATGAAGTTTAAAAGTGTACACAACAGAAATGGTAGTTAAAAGAGTACAACAAAAAACAATAAATTACTAATTATGTGATAATAAATAATAAAGCTGTAAACAAAATCATTTGATAACAAGATAATTATCTGAAATTTGGTTTAGCATAATAAATTAAAATGTAAAAGCCAGAATAAAAAATGAGAAACAAATTAAATCATAAAAGTAACAGTAACCTTTAAAATAATTAGGCTAACTTATCGAAACAATTTAAAACATTTATAAAATCTGATAAAGAAGTATATATAAAAAAAATACTTAAAACAAATGTGTAATATACAAAATAATAACAAATACAGAAAAGTAGGATATTGAACACATTAAAAATATACAAATACAAACATTAAAGATTATAGCATTATATGAAGTTAAAAAGTGTAAAAAAAACACAGAATTGTTAATTAATAGAGTACACAAAAGCAAAACAATTACTAAGAATTAATGAAATTTCAGAAGCCATAATATATAAAAGGACCACGCCTTTCCTCATGTTTCTGAACCCAAGATATTCGAGAGTTTATGATATCTATATCTTCTTGAAGAATGTTTATGTTATAGTTAGCTTTAAATAAGGCAATGATATTGTTAATAAGAAATCCACCTTTTAGGTAAGTCATGTTATACCTAATTAGTGGGTTATGCAGTGTCCTTAATCGTTTTAGATATCTTGCTTGAGTCAGTGCAGTATGATGTTTTAATAATAACTGATTACAGTTGTTTGCAGTAATGTGGCTGCTTGAAAAACGAGGAACACCAGACATTCTTTTTAAGGCATTATGGTATGCCACTTCAAAACATTTAAATTTTTTAGACTTAAAACTTTCCTGGGCATTCAAGAGAGGTAGACCATAATCAGGGACACAATAAGAATTGAATCCAAATAGAAGAGCATTGATATCTAAAACCTTAAAATCTTTAAAAATACTGTTAAAAGAAGAATACAAATTATTTAGTCTAAAATCTATATCATTAACCCTTGTCTATCGGGGCCCGAATTAAGTCTGTATCTAAAAATCTGGACTATGTGGCGGGGCCTGACTTAAGTCTGTGTGCAATTTTTGAGCAAGAATGGCTCTGAGAGAGAGACGAGCGACGGGAGGAGCATAGGTTACCTCATGACCGCTCGGCACGGACCCCGTGCGCCTACTGACACCTACTCCACACACATCCACCCTCCCTACCTCGCCACACAGGGAATTATGTGAGGAAATTACCGTATTTTAGGGTTTTTTCACTCGTGTTGCATGATCGTTGCAAGAGAACGCGTGGTCGTAGAAGGATGGTTCTGGTGTCATAAAAGCTCAATTTACGTCCTTTCAGGGATACATAATTGTATTACGCTCTGGCTCTTGTTTATGCATGAAAAAGAGCACGGAAACAAGGCCATTTAGGGTAAAAAAAAAAACGCTGGGCGGGTAGTGGAAAAAAACTGACGGGCCCGCTCGTAATGTGTTAAGATCTTTAAAAAAAAAAAATGTATGTCCTAAATATTTGTAGCAATTAACCACTTAAATATTATCATTATTTAAAATAACGTTTTGTCTTTGTAAGTTTGAATTATGGTAAAAAATCATGCACTTAGTTTTATCCGTATTAATCAATAATTTATGTCCTCCAAACTGGAGCACAATACACTATACAGATTTTCCATTTCAGTCACTGACCCAGCAAGGAGTGCTAAATCATCTGCGTAGTAGTAGTAGTAGTAGTTGTATAATGATGAACTTTAATATTCTTATTCTGATTATACATAGACTATATAATTCAGTTCTTTAAGGACCTGTAAGAAGTAGATCTTGATAACAGATATCACTAAGCATAGCGTTTTTATTGGTCATTTGTGTTAATCTATATATTCATATACTTATATGTCTATTTATCTGCAATATATTTATATCTTATGAAACTATCTATCTATCTTTTCATCTATGTGACATGAAATAAAATTAACAGTTTAATTACAAGTTGTGTAAGTAATGATCCTATTAACATCAAAGGTGATATATCGTGAAGGATGTTGGCAAATAGTGAGATCAGTAACCGTCTCTTCCTCTGCAGAATGTCGTGGTGTCAACATAACGAGTCAATACCGGGGAGGACTGTCACTGTGGAATATAAGTAGTGACCAACAGCACATGTTGGAGACTGACGTTATACACCTTAACGGTCCGCCACACATCGATTACTGGAAGATTACCCTCTCTCTGTACAACACGACAATGTTTGTAGGCGGCAGCGCAGAAATAAATAAGAAAGGAAACATTACCAGACTGATAATGACGTGTGGTTCCACGGGCACTAATCACACTGTCAACGTAACAATCCCCCAGTATCCTCTCTTACCACTAAGGATCAAACTACAGGTAAATAACATAACATAATTCAGTAAACCTTGACGCATTTTAGTATTATTATTATTATTATTATTATTATTATTATTATTATTGTTGTTGTTGTTGTCTTCGTGCTACTACAGTGCGTTCAAATATTGTATTAATGCCCCCAGGATACAATGAATGCGCCATGTTAGTGTGTTCTGGCTAACATTTGGTAGTAGCCTACTATTCAGTTCAGACAGGACCTCTGATAATCAATTGAGTACAAAGTATTCTAATTACCGTTTTGCCTCACAGTTCTTTCCTAACTGGGAACAAATCCAGAATGAAGTTAAGTAATGTGTCACGGTACTGAATGGGTTAACTTGTTTTCCTTTTAACAATGTTATTGTCATTAGTATCATTATCAGTTTGTTTATGGCTTTACATTTCATTCTGGCTAATATCAGATGACTGTATACAGATTAGAAAGTACCCCTAACTATATAATGAGCACTGTCTCTCTCAGCTATCTCTTTGACTCCCACTATTAAACCAACCCAATGAAAACAACATCGACTAGATTAGGGGTATAGTTAAAGACATTTTGGGAAGTTGAATAAGCGATTTGCAATAATTAATTAAATACATTGAAAACACATAGTACTACTACTAATACTAATACTACTTTGTGTTTTATTATATTTGTATTTTGTACTACACCACTCTATTTGGATATATATATATATATATATATATATATATATATATATATATATATATATATATATATATATATATATATATATATGTATATATACCGGTATATATATATATATATATATATATATATATATATATATATATATATATATATATATATATATACAATCCTAGTTATCTACCTATCTAACAGTCTTATATATACATTTAGTCTTAGCTTGACTTATCACAACACACATTCATTCAGCTTAATAAGTATAGTTACACCCACAGGTAACTGGTACACAGCTATGTTATGGTACCTGCTTATGCGTATATAATGACGAGCATTTATACAGTTGTAACCTCTTCTTTGATAGGTAAGTTATGTTGTGAGCATCCCATTGCTAGACTGACATTAAGCTGTGCTATCTGAATTATAAGTGTGTTTGTATCAGGTACAAGTATGCGCTACTTACCTGTGACCAATTATTACATACCTACACTATTTAAATGATGCCCATCAATAATATAATTGACAGACATTAATAAGTTAATGTTTAACCCTAAATATTACGGTGATAACGTTAACCTTCATCATTAGTTGTTTGCTGTTGAAGATGTGTTTATTTTATACTAGCCCTCTGGGCCTAAGCCCTCATTAGATCATAATTACTTAGTATAGAAGGCCATCTAGTAATCATTGAGGTTATTACCAACGAACCTGTTAACAATTTAACGCTGAATATTACCTGATGATAGAGTATATTAGGAGAAGAGTTGTAATTTTCAATACAGTATACTGAAAAGATTAACCTAAGAAACGCGAACATGTTATAGGGACTAGGGTAGTTATTTGTGAATTTATAGCCTTGGAATCTGATGGCATTTTTTCATTTACGATATATAGCATTATTTATTTTCCATGTACGATTTTTTTTTTTACTTATATGATGAACATATCAACCTTGAAGAATGATAACAGATGTGGGAATAGCAAATGGAGGGTGAAAAATATACATTTTCGCCGACCGACCGGTCATATTCTTGAGATGCCAGTTGAGAGACCAACATCCACCCTCTCCAACGCCTGGCTTGCAAATGAATTCTCCGGGAAAGATCTCACACTGTTATAGGGTCTCTAAATGACTCACTCGTGTTTACGTATCCGTGTGAGCTAAATTTGCGCGAAAAGTATGAGGAAATTTAGTCGATAATTGAGAGGATGGGAGGAGAGGAGGGGAAAGGTGGGGAAGGAGGAGGGGGGTTGAGAACCATGAGGATGAGAGGTAAGAAGTACTAGAGGGGAAATATCTCACCTAATCACGTATTCCTTTGTTTTGAGAGCCACTGTGGCGTTTCGGATTTTTTTTTTTTATATGGTCCTGCTTCCGTGAGGCATATCGCGCTCGCTATGGTGACTCTACCTTGGGGCTTATTGCGTTTCTTGAGTTAAAACTTCACTATGTGCAGATATTACCTTTTGTTGAGCTATTTTAGTTGGCTGGTTAGAGTTAGAAATAATATCCAGAGTATCTGGCTATTGGTCCAAGCTACTTACAGTACTCGATTGACCATTTTAGATAGGTTCAAGGTGTCTTTTACTTTACTGGGAGAAATATGATTAGAACAGAGTACACAAATACGGTGTTTAAGATATATTTAATAAGTTACAAGGAAGGTGGGCAAACATATATATATGGATTGAATAGTAGAATAAGTTATAAATCAAATCAAATTGGCATATGTACAAGTGAGTAAATGGTAAGGTATACATTTGTATCAATCTCTCTTCTACCTAACAAGTGAACTCTGGAACTCTCTCCCCCAATCAATATTTCCTTCATACTATGACTTACACTGCTTTCAACTTCATGAGTCCAGGCATTTTTACCCCAACGTCCCTTAAAATTGGTTCTGTTACTCTTTTGGCCTTAGGAAAGACACTCGCTACAGACAGCCGGTTATATGTCTCCTCCTATAGAAAACAAGTAAAATATAGATATGTGTACAAATATAGATATAATAGAACCTGCGAATAACGATAGACTACTATGGGGGTGGGGAGGGTGAAGAGAAATACAAGTATTAATTGTGTAAATTATGTGGTGTTGGTGTTGTTAAAAGTAACATATGTGAGCTTATTGAATGTTTTTGTAATTTGTAGATAAAGTTACCACCACTCCCGTTCCGTAGAATTACCAACAATAATTATGATAAATTCGAACAAAATCTTGTTGAAGAATACAGCAGTTCATTGTGGAAAAATATCTTGTATAATAGAGACGATGATTATAATAGTAGAACCGACTATGGCTAACGATGCCGTGAGGCTGCCTTGGTTCTACTATGCAATTCAGAAACCAAGTGTACCTCCTGAGTGAAATGTTAAGGGTTTATAACCGCCTATGTCCGCCTATAAGTGACGTAAAACCAATCAGAAGGTTTCTCAATGAAGGATATTGACGAATCATCTGTAAGGGGCCGTTTTTTTTTTTTTTTTTTTCTATGGCAGGTTTCCTGTAATGAGTGTCTCCCCTAAAGTTAAAAGAGTGACAGAGCCAAATTCAAGGGACGTTAGAGTCCAAATGCCTGGACACACAAAGTTTAAAACAGTCGAAGTCATAGGATGTAGGAAAAATGTATTGAGGGAGAGAGTTCCAGGGGTCACTTGTTGAGTAGAAGAAAGACTGAGAAAATTTGCCACTTTTTAGGTTGGAGAGCTGGACAGAGTAGGAGTGGGATTGTGTTGATAGGCGGTTGCCTCGCACTCGCCACAAGGGAGGAGGTATAGACCTACACTGAGAGAGCCCTGAAGAACTATGATTATTGTAATAGCGATAGAAAGGTGAAAGAGATGCAATATTGCGGCATGTAGAAAGAGATTGTAGGGAATTAGTAAGAGGAAGCAAGTTGATGAGGCGAAATGCTCATGATTCTACTCGTTCGAGAAGTGCGGTATGGGTGGAGCCTTCCCACACATGCGAACAATACTCAATACAGGGGCGCACTGTTCCCCGATACAGAGCAAGAAGCTGTGCGGGGGTTATGAACCCACGGAGACGGTTGAGCACACCAAATTGTTGGGAAGCTGTATTACGGTATATCGACTACTATTAGTAAGTAACTTTAAGAAGTACTTAAGTGTGTAAGTAGGTTATCTAAGTATGTGTGTAAGTTACTTTAGATTTGTTGTCGACCCTTACTTTGACTACAAAATAATAACGTTGTGATATAGTCATCACTGAGCATCAGATGATCACTTCTCACACTATGCAAAGAATGTACATACAGTACAGTCACTCACCATAGTTCAAACCCTACTTCGTAAGGATATAAATAAATTATTATATGTGTTGGTTTCAGAGTATGAAATGTAATCCTAATATATGCTAACCTATGTGTAACATAAGCGAATATTGCTTATAAGGTTGATCTACTTGGCTACAAGGTATTTTGGCAAACCTGTATACAATATATATATATATATATATATATATATATATATATATATATATATATATATATATATATATATATACAGTATATATATATATATACTGTATATATATATATATATATATATATATATATAGCTGTAAGGCTACATATATAGGAAAAACGAAGATACATTTGATAACTAGAATTTATGAACATCTTGGCAAGTCTGTTCGAACAGACCGAGTTTTATCTAAGCCACTTCACTCGGCTATTCGAGACCACTCACATGAATTAGATCACCCTATAAATAGAGAAAATTTTTCAATTTTAACTATTGGTTGGACTGACACTGACCAATTCATATTAGAGAGCATTATCCAGGCAGTTGAGCGCCCGACTATCGGCGACAACGAGTCCTCGATAGCACTCCTACGTTTTTAACTGGTATTTGAGGTTTGTAGGCTACTATATATATATTTAGGATTTTATTATTCGATATATTTATAATTTTGTTAGTGTATTTGCGTAAGATTCTCATTTAGGTCATAATCATAGTCTTCTTTTAATTTCGCGATAATCAAATATATTTATTAATTTATATGAGTTAATGTTAAAATTGAACTTTGAATTTATTCGCTTCGATGTATATTTTATTAATTCTCTAATAGTTTACTCACATATTTCACTTCGATGTTCTATTTTAGACAAGTCTGGAATTTTCTTCGAAAGGCATGTATCACTTTAGTAACTATAACTATATAATATTTAGGTATTTAATTCTGTTTATTTTAGCCTGATGATGGTACGTGACTGTGCCGAAACGTTGTAACAATAAAGATGTTCGTCATAACCTTGGTCCTGCTTTACCATATATATATATATATATAAATACAGTATATATATATATATCTATTTATATAAATATACAGTATATATATATACAGTATATATATATATATATATATATATATATATGTATATATATATATATATATATACTGTATATAAAATATATATTATAATGCCCTCGCAAAAATCCCGCAACCACAAAACTACCCGAGTTGACGTCTGGAATAGCATAACATAGTCGTTGGTGGCGAAGTCTAAGAAACCCACCACGTGTATCACCACGAGACTATCACCTGATTCTTTCAAGGAGAACTAAGGTTGCTATTCTATTGTACGTCCGTGGTAGTACAGTGGGTTAGCGCGCGGACCTGGGGGACCTACTGAGGTCACTAACCAGGGTTCGAATCCCGCGCCAGCCATATAAAAAAGCTGGGGATATTTTCGGGAGGGATAAATTCCCTTTGTTCACCCGACATTTCATATATATATATATATATATATATACAGTATATATATCTATAAATATATATATATATACTGTATATATATATATATACAATATATTTGTTTTTCTAAAACTGGACTCTATTTAAGGAGATGGACGAACATAAATTATACTCGGAAAATAGTTCTTTAAAATAACGATTAATTTAAGACCATTTTTGTTGTTGATATTTCAGATTGGGACCAAGTGGGTGAGAGTTACTGACACAACTGGTGGTGGGGAAACAGTTATTGGTCAAGCTAACTGTACTGAAGCCATACCTGGCTTCCCTGACCTCTGGCTGCAGGTGAACTGTTTCCAAGATGACTGTGGTGAAATGATCTTTTCCTGCCAGACAGGTCAGATTCGTTATTCTACTGTACTTGTTGACACATACATACGAGTTAGGTGTTCTAGTTGGGAGTTATTTATATATTTTTATTAGTGTTAATGATAACACACACTTACATTGTCTCATAAACTGGATATGGTATTTATATCATGAAAACAGTCACAGAAATTATACGAAGTTTTAGTACGATAACACCAATTGTACTGTGCTATTGTTATAAGTAAAGTCAAACATACAGTATGTGTAAAAAAGGAGAATGGTGTTCAAAGTAGTGAGAGAAAGTAAGAGAAAAACAGATGAGGAATATGAAGGAAGAAGGTGTGTGTACAACGGGTAATTTACATGACAGCCTAAACAAAACCGTATAGGAATCATATTGATTTTCGGTATGACAAATATTTATTTTATTTACAAATACAAAAATCTCAGGGATGAGGACAGAAGACAGCGAGAACAGAGAACAGCCATAAGCGTAAATGTAGATCCAACCAGAACCAAACATTTGGTTAAAGAGCGTTCCGTTCCGTGAGTTCTAAAACCACAACTTAAAAGGTTTTCTATGCAAACTCTCGTAGCATACGCAACAAATTTTCAGATTTAGAGGAACTAGGGTTTCCATAAATATATGACGTAATTGGCATACAACATTTTTGGCTCAATACAGAACACAGAGACTTTTTAGCAGAGTTTTCAAAAAAGGAGGTGGGCGTTTTATTGGTTATCAAAGAAAGCCATAACCCGACCCTCTGGTCAAAACCACAAATTGTGAACGTCGACACATTCTTTGTGCTAATAAATTATAATAAAGGTACAAAAATAACAGTTGCATTAATATACAGACCTGTAGCTCAATCAGTGTAAACTGATCAACAAATTTACGAACAAATTGCAGATGTAAGTAACTCACAAGATACCGTAATTTTTGTCGACTTTAATTTACCTGTGACCAAGTGGGGGGATACTCTTACTTCACATTCCGGACACAACTTGTATGCGAACTTGCAAGCGAGTTCGCTCTATCAATTTGTTCGATCGCCGACCCGTGGTAATAACGTTCTTGACCTTGTACTTGCAACAAAAGAAAAATTAACAGAGAATTTGAATGTTGGTGATGAATTCAGTAATAGTGACCATCATTCGATCACTTTCCATTTCAATTTCTATTGCAATGAACTCAATACCAGGAAAGAGAAGGTCCCAAATTTCAAGATAGCAAACTTCTGTAAACTTTGAGCAATACTCAAGGAAATCGTCTGGAGGTCTATGATTAACAATGATGATCTAAACCAATCATGGAGATGTTTCACCTCTACTTATTCAAATGCAGTACATGAGTGTATACCATTAAAAGAACGAATATCAGTACATTATAATAGGCCTAAGTGATGGAATAAACACATTGCGGTTTGTCTGCTTGCTAAAAAGAATGCTCATGATAAATTAAAAATCTCTGACACCAATGAAAATGATGTGATATTGTAGATCTACGACGCAAAGCCAAAAAGTTAATCAAACAAAGTAAAAACACTTTAGAATTACATGTTGCAAATCAAAGTAAGACAAACCCGAAAGAACTTTATAGTTACATCAGGAAGAAGAAAGTAGTTACTTCAACGATTGGACCGTTAGTCAAGGCGAAAGGAGTTTACACTAAAGATAAAGCAAAAATGAGTAATGCTCTCAACACCTTCTTTGCATCAGTTTTTTACAACATAAGACCTTAGTAATATCGCTACAGCATCACCGGTTCAGATAGATAATTCTGACGTTCTAAGCAGGATCAGCATTACAGAGAGAGAAGTTTTGAAATGTTTAGATAAACTCAAGGTAAATGAATCGCCTGGACCTGATACGATCTTGCCTATATTTCTAAAGGAAGCTAAGTATGAGCTTTCCAAACCACTGATATTGCTCTTCAATAAATCCTTACAGTCTGGAACTATGCCTGACCAGTGGAAGTTCGCCAACATAACACCGATAATAAAAAAGAGGAGCAAATCCTTACCTAGTAAATATCGTCCAATTAGCTTAACCTCAGTTGTATGTAAAATGCTAGAAACACTCAAAAGAGACAAACTCGTAAATCACTTAGAGGAAAACAACATACTTAAAGATACTCAACACGGGTTTCATAATAAACGCTTCTGCTTAACAAACCTTTTTGACTTCTTCCACGATATCCTCAACCTATATGATGAGATTAAAGCTGTAGATATTATATACCTTGATTTTCAAAATGCCTTTGACAAAGTTCCCCACAAACATTTATTGATAAAACTAAAAGCACATGGAATACAACACGGTGTGTTGAAATAGATATAAAATTGGATCAGTGACAGAAAGCAAAGAGTAGTTTAAACGGTAAAGCATCCAAATATATCAATGTAAGTAGCGGGGTACCCCAGGGATCGGTACTGGGGCCAGTTATCTTCCTAGTTTACATTAACGACATAGATGAGGGTCTCACCTGTACAATCTCAGTGTTTGCTGATGATACAAAAATTGCAAATAGCATACTCTCAAATTAACATGTTGAATATATGCAACATAATCTAGATAAGTTATCACATTGGGCTCAAATTTGGCAAATGTGTTTCAATGCGGATAAATGTAAAGTACTTCATATCGGAAACCGAAATGAGAAAGCAAACTATACAATGAATGGCACCCAGCTTAAGGGTAGGGCACACCTTGAGCCCAAAATTTTCAATGGAATTTCGATTTTTTTTTTTCTTCTTAAAATGTTCCTTTGGTCAAGAAGAACATGTGGAACCATATTTAGTGTGCAAAAATGCATCTACACACCCCCCCCCCTCCCCCCCCCCACCACCACCACCACCACCACCACCCCACCAGCCATAAATAGGCCTACCAGCTGGATGTTCAACACAACTAGTGACCTTGTGCGCATCCCTGGTAAAACAAAACCCCTTTCCGATGATTCAGCTGCATAGGACCCCCAGGGGTGAGACGAAAAATCGTCGGTAAAGGCCAAACAAAAATAAATAAATAAATAAATAAATAATAATGCAAACAATATAGCTATAAGAAAGATAAATATCAATAAATATTAAAAAATATGATATCTATGAATATCCATGCATATATATATATATAAATAATGTCATATGTCATGTTATGTCTATCATAACATTAGGAAGTACAAAATCACAAATTTCAGAATCCAGTCGAAATACTAAAATATTATAAAATATAATAGTTTAACATGAAATTCGCAGGTAATTCGTTTTCTCTTAAAGAGCATATGCTAAGAAAACGATAATAAGAGGAGTAACTTATTTTGTTTTCGCCAAGGCCACTAAAATAAAATAATATTGAATGTTGAAAATGGAATCTCCTGTAACTTTTAATTACATTTTTCATCTTCTAGGCACTCTGCCACGAGTATTTATTGACTTATATATGTATAATGATGCACACATATGCAACACACCTATATAAGCAACATGTCGTAGTAAAATTGCGTTTTCTATTCATGGGACCGAACTATTGAACATAATATAGGAAATATTTTGAGAATTCATGAATTTTATTATACGATAATGCACAAAACTAATTTTGGGCACTTTATATTAATGAAAACCGTGATATTATACCGATTCTTTGTGTAATATGTGGTTTACCAATGCCTATCCACGTTTCAAGAGGTTTCAAGAGGTTTTAAGATGAAGTTGGTGTTTTTAATGGAAACACAACATTAATTAAATAAAAAATAAAACAAACATAGAAAAGCAACCAATTTCGGTGAACATTAGAGGATAGTACTACTACTAATATAATAACAAACATATTTAAAAAACATAAAATTAAGGGGGTTTTAGGATTTTTGAAAGATTGGGGGTGTCAAGGTGTGCCCTACCCTTAAGAGTGTAGAAAGAGAATCTGATTTGGGAGTAACAATATCGAGTAACCTAAAACCGAGTCAACAATGTTCATAAGTTGTTAAGAAGGCAAACAAAATAGTTGGCTTTATAGGCAGATCATTTGAGTATAAATCCAAAGATGTAATCCTAACTCTATACAATTCCTTAGTCTGCCCTCTTCTGGAATATTGCGTTCAATCCTAGTGCCCTTATTACCAAAAAGATATAGACAAACTAGAACAAGTTCAACGTAGAGTTACCAAAATAATACCTTGCCTAAAGAACAAACCACACGATGAATGTCTTAGATAATTAAATTTATTTATTTTAACCAAGCGCAGATTAAAAGGCGACTAAATTCAAGTGTTCAAAATCGTCAAAGGCAACGACAATATAAACTGTAATAAATATTTCACTGTCGACAAAGCAATTTACACCGGTGGAACGGTTGAAAAATTATTGGTAAATCTTTTAACACACATGAGTCTAAGAATTTCTTCTTCAATCGAATTGTCAACTTGTGGAATGGGCTACCCCGAGATGTCATAGACTGCAACACCGTTGATTCTTTTAAACTTCGCCTAGACAATCACCTTGCCTTAAATCCACGACTGACTGCATTTGTAATTTAATTAAGTATTTATTTTGTCCCTCTATTATATTACTAATATCTGTCCCCTACTAACATCTCCTAATCGTGTCACGGACATTTGTCCAGGGGCAGTCTTCCCTTTCCATTTTTCCCTTACCCACTCTAAACTACTGTTTGGACACTTGACCATCAGTGTTTTGGAGGGCAAGCAGCCTTGAGGGGTCGCTGTATCTATTATTACTTGATTTCATTTGTACTCCTTTGTACGTTTCGTATTTAGTAGCTGTTTGTGATGTAATACATTGTTATAATTGTCATAATATTTTAGGAATAAGGATGGATGCCTGCCATGCTGCGCCGATCAAGACTGAAGTTCTGCTGCAGATGATTGGAGAAAATTTTGTTATAAAAGCTGCCATTACATATGTGAGTGTCGTTGGCCTTTTGTATAACTGATTATAGGCTACATGTTTTGTATAACTGATTATTGGCTACATGTTTTGTATAACTTATTATTGGCTACATGTTTTGTATAACTGATTATTGGCTACATGTTTTGTATAACTGATTATTGGCTACATGTTTTGTATAACTGATTATTGGCTACTTGTTTTGTATAACTGATTATTGGCTACATGTTTTGTATAACTGATTATTGGCTACATGTTTTGTATAACTGATTATTGGCAACATGTTTTGTATAACTGATTATTGGCTACATGTTTTGTATAACTGATTATTTGCTACATGTTTTGTATAACTGATTATTGGCTACATGTTTTGTTTCTTGTGATCATTTCTTTAATAGTATATATCATTTTTTGTTTTGATCAACTAACGAGGCTGTTAATTATGTACGATTTCAGGATATGATATCAATATTGAAGTTAACTTTGCTTTATATGTGTTTTTGTTGTAAATACATTTCAGTAATTAATGCAAAACATTCAGAATATAACTGTCAATGTATTTATGTAAGACACCATAATATTACATCATAATATACTATCCTGCTTAAATGAAGAGTAGGACACGCGTAGGGAGGAATGCAGAGAAACTCATGGTTGACGAAATCTCCAGATATCTGCGGTATTTTCATATTCAGTTCTACAAATATAGAAACAAAGTAATTTACAATAAATATAACTACAATATAATAGAATGTGAAAGACGTTTAACAGTAACAAACAATAGGTAAATTACATGATGTTTGTTATAATTAAATTATAGAGGAAAGTATCTAAGAGCACGATAGTACAAATATTTACGTGCAAGGCATAGCCATAGTCGATAGTTAGAAGATATAAACGTTTTTGAAGTAAAATGGAGAATCTGTTGGTAAGATGAATAGTTCTAAATGAAAGAAATATATATGTGCAAAATTCTTACACGAAACAAGTTTGAATATGTGTTGAGGTAAGAAATTAATCATAAAGCTAAGACTAACATATACAATATAAAACCAATTGATAATGAGGAGAGAAACTTCATTCTTGTAAGAATTTGGCACATGTAACCCTCTCACGCATGGATACTGGAATCGGGTATTAATGAAGGGCGTCCACGGTGTGCACAGATATGTGATTAGTGTATTGGAGAGTTCAGAAATATAATGATTGAGAACTGAATATTCGAATTATGAATAAATTGGGCTATAATAAGTTTTAGTAGTGGCGTGCTGAATAAAACCATTGGCAACACTGTTCTCAGTCAACCTAACCCTCCCGCTAGATGGGTGAGTGAGAGCCGTCAGTGTTACTGGAGGCGCTTATATTGAGATATAGCAAATTGTACTAAACAACATTCTTGTTACAAGAATGATTATCTTTGTTACGCATGCATAATATTTACTTGCCAAATACCGATATTATATTCATATAAAAACAACTATTGAACTATTGATGATAAATACTTCCTCATGATACATTTGGAATGAGCATGAACACAGCTTCCAATTTCAGATAAAAACAAACTTGGAACAACGATTTAATATTTCTAATACGTCAATTTTCAATACAATAAATTGACCTTTGAATTGTTGTCTAGTTATACAATAGTATGGGTCTTGCTCTATCTTTGGATGTATATGATAAAACACTGTATGTAGAGGCCATTATTTTGGTTTAAAATAGTTATATCCTATGTGTATCGTCTACCGGTAGCACAGTCAATGCATGAGAGTGAAAAGTAGTGGTATTAAGATTTCAAGAAACTAAAGCGAGAGTAAGAGGGTTAAGACATTTAGTTCATTAGAACTATTCAGGCTATCCCCAGATTTTCATTGGCTTTCGTAAATTGTGTACACACACACACACAGACACACACACATATATATATATATATATATATATATATATATATATATATATATATATACTGTATATATATATATATATATATATATATAATATTATATATATATATATATATATATATATATATATATATATATATAATTTTTTTTTTCTTTTTTCTATGTGAGTGAGGGAGACAAAAGGAAGAACTGCCTGTATCGAGTGCCTCCCACAGAGTTGAAAGAGTGAGAGGGCCAAAATCAAGGGACGTTCGAGCCAAAATGCCTGGACACACAGAGTTTGAAGCAATTTAAGTTTAAGTAATAGGAACAGGGAAAGACTGATTCTGGGAGAGAGTTCCGGAGCTCAGCAGTTGAATAGAAGAAAGTCTGAGAATACCGTCTCACTCTTGTGTTGGAGAGTGGCACAGAGTAGGGGTGGGATTGTGTTGCAAGACAGGTACTACGTACCCTACATACAGGAGGTACTATACACTGGGAAAGCTCTGAGGAACATAATTATATTAATATAATAGCGAGAGAGATGCAACATTGCGGCAAAGAGAGAGATATTGCAGAGAGTTGTTTAGTGGGTGGGAATTAATGATACAAAGGAAGTACAAAGGAAATCAAGCAACAACAGGTCTAGTGACCCTTCTAGGCTGCTTGTCCTCCAAAACACTGAGGATCAAGTGTCCAAACAGTGGTTTAGAGTGGGTAAGGGAACATTGGAAAGGGAACTACTGCCCTGGAACTAATGTCCGTGGCAGTACTAGGAAGTTAGTAGGGGACATATGGGTTAGTAACTGAGGGGAGGATAAAATAAAGTTATTAATTTACAAACGCAGTCAGTCGCGGGTTTGAAGCGAGATATTTGTCTATGCGGAGTTTAAATGAATCAACAGTGCTGCAGTCTATAACGTCTCGGGGAAGCCCATTCCACAAGTTGACAATTCGATTGAAGAAGAAATTCTTAGATTCGTGTGAGTTAAAAGATTTACCAATAATTTTGCAACCGTTTCCCCGCGTGTAATTAGATTGGTCGATAGTGAAGTACTTATTACAGTTCATATTGTCGATGCCTTTGATGATTTTGAACACTTGAATTAAGTCACCTCTTAATCTGCGCTGGGTTAAAGGAAATATATTTAATTCTTTAAGACGCACTTCGTATGGTTTGTTCTTTAGGCTAGGTATCATTTTGGTAACTCTACGTTGAACTCGTTCTAGCTTGTTTATGTCTTTTTGGTAATAAGGGCACCAGCATTGAACGCAGTATTCCAGAAGAGGGCGGACTAAGGAATTGTAAAGGGTTAGGATAACGTCTTTGGATTTATGCTCAAATGACCTGCCTATAAAGCCAATTATTTTGTTTGCCTTCTTAACAACTTCTGAACATTGTTGACTCGGTTTTAGGTTACTCGATATTGTTACTCCCAGATCGGTTTCTCTGTTTACATTCTTAAGCTGAGTGCCATTCATCGAATAGTTTGCTTTCTCATTTAGGTATCCGATATGTAGTACTTTACATTTATCCGCATTGAAACTCATTCGCCAAATTTGAGCCCAATGTGACAATTTATCTAGATTGTGTTGCATATCGTCAACTTGATCTTTTGAGAGTACGCTATTTGCAATTTTTGTATCGTCAGCAAATTTTGAGATTGTACAGGTGAGACCCTCATCTATGTCGTTGATGTACATTAGAAAGAGAATTGGTCCTAGTACCGATCCCTGGGGTACCCCGCTACTTACATTGGTCCATTTAGATGCCTTACCGTTTATGACTACTCTTTGCTTTCTGTCGCTGAGCCAATTTTCTATCCACTTCAACACACCGTCTTGTATTCCATGCGCTTTTAGTTTTAGCAGTAAACGTTTGTGGGGAACTTTGTCAAAGGCCTTTTGAAAATCAAGGTATATAATATCTACAGCTTTACTCTCATCGTAGAGGTTGAGGATATCGTGGAAGAAGTCTAAGAGGTTTGTTAAACAGGAACGTTTTTTACGAAAGCCGTGTTGAGTATTTTTAAGTATGTTATATTCCTCTAAGTGATTTACGAGTCTGTCTCTTATGACCGTTTCTATCATTTTACATACAACTGAGGTTAAGCTAATTGGACGATAGTTACTGGGTAGGGATTTGCTGCCTTTTTTGAATATCGGTGTTACGTTGGCTATCTTCCACTGATCAGGCATAGTTCCAGACTGCAAGGATTTATTGAATAGTAATGTCAGTGGTTTGGAGAGCTCATCCTTAGCTTCCTTTAGAACTCTAGGCGAGATTGTATCAGGTCCAGGTGTTTTATTTACCTTGAGTTTATCTAAACAATTCAATACTTCTCTCTCTGTAACGGTGATATTGCTTAGAACATCTGAATTATCAATCTGAATCGGCGATGGTGTAGGGATATCACTGAGGTCTTCCGTTGTAAAGACTGATGCAAAGAAGGTATTGAGGGCATTACTCATTTGTACTTCGTCTTTGGTGTATTCTCCATTTTCATCGACTAACGGTCCAACAGTTGAAGTAACAACTTTTTTCTTTCTGATATAACTATATAATTCTTTCGGGGTTGTTTTACTTTGATTCGCAATATGTAACTCTAGGGTCTTTTTACTTTGCTTAATTAACTTTTTGGCTTTGCGTCGTAGCTCTACAAATTTCACCCGTTCTTCGTCATTTTGTGAGGATTTTAATCTATTCATTAGCACATTTTTTAGCAAGCAGGCAGTTTGAAATATCTTTATTCCACCATTTGGGCTTATTATTATGGCCTGGACGCCGTATTTTCGATGGTATGCAGTCTTGCACTGCTTTTAGGTAAGTGGTTTCGAATAACTTCCAAGATGTATTTATGTCGTTATTGTTAATTAAAAAGCTCCAGTCAGTTTCTTTAAACATAGCTCTAAGTTTATGAAAGTTTGCTTTCTTGAAATTAGGGACTTTTTCGATGCTACTATTTGGTTCGTTACTAGTAAAGTTTAAAGTGAAAGTTATCGTACGATGGTCGCTGTTACTGAATTCATCACCAACATTCAAATTTTCTATTAATTTCTCCTTTGTTGCAAGTACAATGTCAAGAACGTTATTACCACGGGTCGGTGTTCGAACAAATTGATAAAGCGAACTCTCTTGCAAGTTCGTATACAAGTCATGTCCGGAGTGTGAAGTAAGAGTATCGCCCCACTTGGTCACAGGTAAATTAAAGTCGCCAATAAATACGGTATCTTGTGAGTTACTTACATCTGCAATTTGTTCATAAATTTCTCGGTCAGTTTGCACTGATTGAGCTGGAGGTCTGTATATTAATGCAAGTATTATTTTTGTACCTTTATTATTCTTTATTAGCACAAAAGATGTGTCGACGTTCACAATTTGAGGTTTTGACAAGAGGGTCGGGTTAAGACTTTCTTTGATATAAAATAAAACGCCACCTCCATTTTTATTTATTCGGCTTTTCTCAAACATTACATAACCGGGAAGTGAATACTCTGCTAAAAAGTCTCTATCTACTGTATTGAGCCAAGATTCTGTTATACCAATCACATCATAATTTTCAGTAAACACTAGTTCCTCTAAATCTGAAAATTTATTGCGTATGCTACGAAAGGCTTTCCTTTCTACTTTGTCTAGGACTGCGATGTGAGAGGATCCTCCCCACACATCTGAACAATACTCAATACAAGGACGCACTATGCCCCTGTATAGAGCAAGAAACTGTGCAGGGGTAAAGAACCCCTTGAGGCAGTTGAGCACACCCAGTTTCTGGGAGGCTGTCTTAGCAAGACTGGTAATATGGGCCTTCCAAGTGAGAGCAGAAGAAAAAGAGACACCAAGAATATTGAGAGAAGATGAAGGATTGATTTTTGTATTGTTGAATTGTAAGGGATAGTCCTCTGGGAGTTCTGAACATGTAGTAAGATGGAGAAATTGGGTTTTGGAAGCATTAACACCTTAAGAGCGGGTGGTGGAGTATATTTCACTGTGGGTTTTTTACCATAAATGGGGTTGTTTCCGTGCTCTTTTTCATGCATAAACAAGACCCTGAGCGTAATACAAGTATATATCCCTGAAAGGGCGTAAATTGAGCTTTCCAATTACACCCGAACCATCCTTCTACGATCACTGGTTGTCTTGCAACGATCGTGCAACCGAAGGGCAAAATCGCTAAAATACGGTAATTTCTTTATATAATTACGTATGTAGCGAGCGAGTGAGGGTGGATGTAAGTGGAGTACATCTCAGTTGGTCCACGGCGGCCGTGGCGAGCGATCATGAGGTAACCCATGCTCCTCCCGTCGCTCGTCTCTCTCTCAGAGCCAATATTGCGCCAAAATTGCACACAGACTTAAGTCAGGCCCCGCCACATAGTCCAAATTTTTCGATACGGACTTAAGTCGGGCCCCGATAGACAAGGGTTAAGGGCAACTACGTTTTCTCTGCCCCAATTGGATATAGTAGTTAGATCAGAAGATAAGTGTTGCATGGCTTTATTACATTTGTCTTTGAGGGATTGCTGGCTGGGGCGTTCAGGAAAACTAATTGAGTAGTGTAAGGTAGAGTCGTCTGCATATGAATGGATGGGACTGAAGGTACAGTTGAGAAGATCATTTATGAAAATTAGAAGAGAATGGGAGATAGGACAGAGCCATGAGGAACACCGGAGTTGATAGTTTGAGGAAATGAGCGATGGCCATCCACAACTGCAGCTAAGGAACAGCCGGAAAGGAAATTAGAGACAAAGGCACAGATGGAGGGATAGAAACCGAAGGAGGGTAGTTTAGAAATTAAAGATTTGTGCCTGACTGTATCGAAGGCCTTCGATATATCTAGTGCAATAGAAAAGGTCTCAGCGAAGTCCCGAAAGGAGGATGACCAGAATTAGTATGATATGAAAGAAGATCACCAGTAGAACGACCTTTAAAGAAGCCATCTTACCTGGTTATCTTACCTGGTGGGCTTCCCGACCCTCAGCGATATGTTCAGCCAAGGGAAAAAGGGGGGGGGGGGGGAAGCCACACTCTGCTGATGCGCCAGCTCATTAGTTTCATTAGACTTGATGATATGGCTATTGCAAAGTTAATAAGATGGATGGTGCATCATAAGCAGCAAGTTATGAGACTGATAGCAGCGATGGTGATAATGAAATGACGAGAACATTACTGCAGCAAAACCAAAAATCTTATTGTACTGATAAAACATGTCGCCCAGAAATTCAGCCAGAGCTCTCTTAAATGAGGAAAGGTTGGAGATTGAAACCACAGAATCAGGAAGGGAATTCCATACTGGAGATCTGAGAGTCGATTATGAGAAGAGAAATGATTAAGAAATTTGGAAGCAAGAAAAGTTTCAAAGACTTTAGAGATACAAGAGATGAGAGCAATTGGACTATAGTTGGAGAGCAGCCACCCTTCTTTGGGACAGGTTGAATGAGAGCAAACTTCCAGCAAGAAGGGCAGACGTTAGAGGAGAGACAGAGACGAAAGAGTTTGCCTAGGCAGGGAGTCAGCAAGGAAGCACAGTTTTTTAGTACAACAGGAGGAACACCATCCGGACCGTACGCCTTCTTAGTATTAAGCCCAGAGAGGGTAGAAAATACATCTTTAGAAGAGATTACGATATTAGGCATAAGTAGGAGAGAGGGAGGTGGAGAGGGAGGAATAGCACCGGAATCATCCAAGGTGGAGTTTCTAGCAAAAAAAGATTGAGCGAAGAGTTCAGCTTTGTCAGAGGAAGAAGTAATGGTTGCACCATCAGAGTGGAAAAGGGGAGGGAAAGACGAGGAAGAATTTTTTTTGGAGAGCATTTTGGCTAGTGTTACGTCCTGGGATATATAAACACTGGGCTCTTTCTATTGGACTAGGTATGCGGCAACAAGCAACAACGGAAAATGCTAGATCCCACCCTTATCTATAAACCCAGGCAACAAACCACCCTAAACCGTCAAGAGTCCTGCCTGGACAACAAGGTATCCTATGACTCGGTTACAGGGTGCACGCACTATAGACTGCTGATAGTCAAGCAGGCTATATAAAAGATCACACAATTAAGTTGACTTAAAGCTTCAAGGAAAAGATAGATAACGGAATTAAATTGCAGAAACAATTTAATAACAAACTAGAAGAAAGTACATTTAACGTTACGTTAATTAATACAACTAATCACCCCTGCGTGAAAGAAGGTGAAAGCAAACAGTCCTCAAAACATCGTACAGGTAGGCAAGATGCAGGTTTCTAAACTGCATGCGGCTACTGTAGGATCTGATGCTTAGCAAAGAAAGTAATTTACGGATTTAGAGAACTCTTAACTCATAAGCAGGAATAAATACTAGTGATAGGCCATACAGTGTATAATGGCATAGGTATAATTAAATAAAGGCAGCAACTCGCAACATAACCACATACAGGTGTGCTTCTCACTCTTAGTCAGGCAAGCCTGCTCGGACAGAGTCTCTAAGCCACACCCTGACTCACAATGCTCACAAAAACGGTAAACTGTGGCACAATAACAAGCATACAGATATAATAAACCGCTAGCTGTTAATCTGCCAGGTGGCAGAGGTCTAGCTGGAAGGATATAGGCTTCGGATACCCGGGCTGAGCCACCTGCTCTAGCCTAGGGACGTTCCCAAGTCTGTGCGCCAAATTACTCTAATTGAAAGGGTGCTCTCTTGAGAGACTCAGATCCCAAGTATCTGACTCTCTCCTGGCGACCCTAAAACAAACGCAAGACGTGCTAGCGCAGTGCTGAGTGGACTAGGCAAGGGCCCTCACACAACACAACACTAGACACACAGGTACACAGACAAGAAAATGCCCCCAGACTCTCCCACGGGTATCCTAGTAAAGTCGTGCCGGTCCACAGGACTCGCACCAGCAGACTTTACTTAAAGGATCGCAAAAAGCCCCCCCTCCGGTCTAGCCCCTGCTCACCTGCCACAAGAACACACTAGCAAGCATGAAACCACCAAATATGAGACAACAAAAAAGCTTCCTAGGTCTCATTAACAAGTATATCTCTGCATAAGGCCCAAAATCCTATCTAGTTATCTGAGAGCTCGTCGTTAATACAATGATAGATATAAGGTCTACCAAGGGGATGGGATAATTAAATAGATTGGTGAAGTAGTGGAAAGAAGGTATACAAAGTAAGAGAGAAAGTTTCTAATTGGGGTTGAGAGGGATAGATATCAAGGGGGTCCGAAGGGTACGACAGTGAGGTGAGCTCTGAGGAGAATAGCTCCTCTGGACCCCTCCAGGATCCCACACAAAGGCACGGTGGTCAGCCAATCACAGGCCGCTACGTCACCCGGCAGCAGGCCTGCAGAAGGCGCCAGGAACCACCAGCCAATCAAAACCGAGAGAAAAGGCCACGCGGGCGAGCAACTCCTCCGGGAGGGAGGAGGGAGGAGGAGGAAAAGCAACACTCACCTCTCCCACCCTGCTCGCTCGCTCTCTCCCGCTCGTCTCCTCCCACTCTCACTAGACTTACATCTTATATATAATAATGAAACAATCAACTATCGAGAATAAAATATACTAAGATGTGTTGGGTAAGAATAAGGGCAGCTTCAAGCTGTGAAACAACATAAGAATATCCCAGACATTAGTTTCATTGTCGTAGGATATATACTAAGGAAACGCCGGCCAGCCGGCTGCCACCAGCCGGTTTCTAAACGGCTGGGCAGCCGACACTCGCGCATGCCCGCACGTGGCTACTATGCAGGAGCGTCACACCTCCCCCAAGATATAAGACACTTGACTAAGTTCTTCATATCTAACAGAAAGCTTCTCATAGTACCACACACTGTTGCGACACAAGGCACTATATATAAAAAAGAAATAAAGACTGTTGCGCTCCACCGAGCAAGTTCAACTAACTTAGCGACAATAAGCGAAAACATTCAACTTAGATACTGCTACAACATCTTATACAAAATTCTACACGTTATAAAAATAAAGAGTTTTTATAAGGTTTTTGCTTTTTTTTTTTTTTTTTTTTTTCGGCTGAACTACAGTGACAGCCTATTTTCCTCCACCCTCAACACACACTGACAGAACGGCGAGGGTTCTCCTGCAAACAACCCCTCCCGTGACAACCAATCAGCCAAAACATTATCAGTGCCCTTAGCATGCCACACATCCAACTTGTGTCCCGGCAGCAAAACAACACCTGGCACTGATAAACTGCCCAATTCATCACAAGACTGGCATTTCTCTTCGCTCTTTCCGGCAACGGGGCCTGCCAATAACCTTTCACTAGGTCTACCTTCGTGATAGGCGATGCAGCCCCGAGGCGGTCTATGGTGTCGTCAACTCTCGATAAGGTATAGGCGTCTGTCAGGGATAATGCACACACACTCTCGCAATCAACACACTCACTGATCTTGCCACTTAACACAGGTTGCAAAGTTACAGGCAACGACCACTCACGACATTCCTTATCCCTCAGACCCTTCGTCAACACGTAATCCAGCTCTGCTTGCACCACAGGCTGTCGAGCAGGATTTATACGGTAGGGAATTAAATTGAGCCTTGCACTATCTCCAGCCTGCATGTCGGATTCTACCCCGTACATCAGGCCTGGAGAAGCAACAAACATGCGGATGCACTGCCACAGCCTAGTAAACAACTTATCTCGCAGAATAACAATCCTACTTCCCTTCCACAACCCAGCCGAGACCGCAGCTTCTAACCTGTAGTCTCCCTCCTTCTCCACCTTCGTCCCTAGAACAGCCAGGTCATGAGAGGGACAATCAGTACCACCTGTGCAGTCACTCCCATAGCTCATTATTGCTAAGGCTTCCCCGCCGATACCGTACATGTGCACCCCCGCATTCCTTGTGACGACATCTGCCTGCGCAGCATCACCGCTTTTAGCGACATGGCCAGATACAGTCGGTCTATAGTAGGGCTGTTGCATTAGACTAGAGCAGCATTGGGAGGCTATGCGACAACCGGGCACAGCCACTCCACAGCCAACCTCACCAATCTGCTCAATGTCCTCCTTTTGACCACCACCCTTGGCAGCCATGGGTCGACCCTGACCTGGCAACCATGCCAAAGCCTTGTCACCCACCTTGACCCACCGAAACAACGAGGCTAACGGTCTTTCAACATTCACGTGACCTGCCCGCGGAACATCTTGCACCGCCCGAGTTGTGAGACTCAGGGGCTCGGCACGACCAGTGGTGTATGAACCGATCTGGTGCTGGAGCGCTGCACACTGCTGCTCAGGCAGGTGCTCTAGCGCTTCCACAGCCACCAGACTCGTGTCCCCCGCCCACTGCTCCGCCAAGACATGACAATCCCTACTCTCCTCCACCTGTGCCCTACTGCCCCCCTCTCCTTCTCCACCTTGGCCGCGGAAGACCAACGCAGGGACAGTAGGCTGCTCAGGTGGTTGCCTCACAAACTCCTCCAACAGGTTCACATGACATGTTTCCCCGTCCTCGTGTTTGATCTCGACAGCACCATTACCACACTTCTGAACTTCCGGATCCTCCAACTACAGTTTACAAATCTATGAGGGAACCAACCTGTCTAGATGCTTCCTAAGAAACCCAAGTCCTCCCCCAATATCAAACACAGCAACCCTTTTTTCTCTCCGTGTGTAACGTTGCTGCCTCGGAGTCTCTTCCTGCCCTACCTCCTCACTAGCTGTGACAGGTCCTGGGGCCTCTCCAGACTCTAACATAGGTGCCAATAATGGGTCACCAAGAAACACTGCCGGCTCAAAACTCTCCAATTGACCAACACTTCCCGTTTTCTTGTGACCTTTCCTCCGCGGTTTGATAGACTGAGGTGGTGGCTGCAAGGCTCCGGATGTCTGAGAACGCGTCACAACACACGCTATGGTTTGTACGCTACACTTCTCAGCCCGCTCCTGTTCCTCCCTACTAACGTCGGCCGCCTTCTCGGCAACGACCAAGGGTGAAACCTTAGAAGCAGGCACCGCAAAGTCGTTGCCGAGGAGGAGGTCGACGCCCCCAACAGGTAAGTTCTCTACGATTCCGACATCCAGCTCCTTCGCCACACCACCCACCTCCAGCTCCATCCGCACCAGCGGGTAGGACTTCGTAGCATTGATCCCCTGAACTACCACCACCCGAGCAGCGTTAATCGGCCTACCAGTAAAGTTCTTTAACAAGGTCTGAGAAGCCCCAGTATCACGCAATAGCTTAACTCCTCGCCTTTCGCCAGCCCACCTCACAAAACCATGCCCTCTATGACCCCCAAAGACGTCGCGGACAGGGTTCGAGCCTTCCGGACTCTTGAACACAGGCTGTGTCCCAACCTCTGACGAACTACCCTTGGCAAACTCAGAAGATATAGGCGACACCCCTATGCTGCGGGCCAATGACACAACCTTGTTTGGTGGCTTGTTCGGACAAGCATTTGCAAAGTGACCCTCCTTGTGACATGCAAAGCAGTCTTTACTCTTTGGATTCCCTTGGGAGTGGGAGGTACCATTAGACTTCTTATACGGGACGGTATTTGGTTTATGTTCAGTTTTATTGTCAGTGCTACCTGGTTTTGTGTATTTATGTGTATCAAAATTCTTGGGAGGGGGAGGGGTACGATCCTTTGCACCCGACTCACTCCTAGCTGCTGCTTCGCACCCTCGAATTAATGACAGTCGGAGGTCAGCCATTTCTGCTGCCTCCTGGAGAGTTCTAGGATTTGTTTCCTTTATATTTAATGTTAAGTCCCCGCCTGTGCACTTAAAGAACTGCTCCAAGAGAACCAGATCACTCAACTCCTCAAAAGTAGCTGCCCTCTCAGAACGCAGCCAATGTCGTAGTGCATCAGACAAGTCCCGGGCGTGTTCTAGGAAGGTACTATCCTTGCCCTTAGTAACACCCCGAAACTTCAAGCGGTAAGTTTCTGGTTGTAACTCATAGGCCCGAAGCACAGCCTTCTTTAGCTCATCATAAACTACACAGGACTCTAAAGGTAGTGCATCATACGCTTTTAGCCCCTTTCCTAGGAGTCTTGATGAAACTAATGCTGCCCACTTTTCCTGAGGCCACTGGTGTTCCTGACACTTCTTCTCAAATCGCATAAAAAACTCAGTCACACATGATTCATCGAACACAGAAACTAGTTTAAGCAGGTGCGACAATGATTGGTCCCGATGTCTGTTACCTTCCCCAATATTTCGCCCTGTTACCTCCACTCTAGAGATCTCCAGCTCCCTGTCAGCCCGATACCTAGTAGACTCTGCCTGCAGTTCAGCCTCTCGTACGGCAGCCTCAACCTGAGCTCTAGCAACCTCAGCCTGCACACTAGCCTGTCTCTCGGCAGCCTCAACCTGAGATCTAGCAACCTCAGCCTGCACACTAGCCTGTCTCTCGGCAGCCTCAACCTTGGCCATCTCAAGCCGAAACAACAAATCTGGAGTCAACCCTTGAGGAGGGGAAGATGTATTTAATGGGGAGGGTCCCTGTGATTGGATTCCACGCTGCCATTGACCATCAACTTGGGGGTATGTACTAAATTCAGGCACCCTGATGTTTGATATGGGGGTAGACTGGAGGGGGGGCTGGGGACCGGGGCCCCCAGTCGCCTCTCCACCCAGGTCTCTCCCTTCTAAACCCAATATCAAAGTCCTCAGCTGATCTTTCCTCATGCCACTTAAACCCTGGTGACCCTGAAGACCTGCCATCACTTTAAGCCATACTTATTCAGCTTCAACACCCTGGCAGCGGTAAGGGGCACCTCTAAAAATCTTCTAGCACCCTCCTCGCTATCGACTAGCCACTCCACAGGTCTTTCTCCCTCCGAGCCTGTATCGTGACCTGACCCATCACTGTGTTCTGATGTATTAGACATGTTTGTGCACTGCAGTAATTATCACGGTTATAGAATGTGCCTTATCTCCTATGCAAGTATGTATATACTAATGTTATTTAAAGTCTTTAATGTGTTATATTGGTTGCTCCAAAAAAAACTCTATGTCCACTGTATTCCTCTAATCATAAGGAATCTCAAAACAAATGACCACTATATTCCTCTGTTCAGTAAATCCTATGCAAGGTCGCCATTTGTTACGTCCTGGGATATATAAACACTGGGCTCTTTCTATTGGACTAGGTATGCGGCAACAAGCAACAACGGAAAACGCTAGATCCGACCCTTATCTATAAACCCAGGCAACAAACCACCCTAAACCGTCAAGAGTCCTGCCTGGACAACAAGGTATCCTATGACTCGGTTACAGGGTGCACGCACTATAGACTGCTGATAGTCAAGCAGGCTATATAAAAGATCACACAATTAAGTTGACTTAAAGCTTCAAGGAAAAGATAGATAACGGAATTAAATTGCAGAAACAATTTAATAACAAACTAGAAGAAAGTACATTTAACGTTACGTTAATTAATACAACTAATCACCTCTGCGTGAAAGAAGGTGAAAGCAAACAGTCCTCAAAACATCGTACAGGTAGGCAAGATGCAGGTTTCTAAACTGCATGCGGCTACTGTAGGATCTGATGCTTAGCAAAGAAAGTAAGTTACGGATTTAGAGAACTCTTAACTCATAAGCAGGAATAAATACTAGTGATAGGCCATACAGTGTATAATGGCATAGGTATAATTAAATAAAGGCAGCAACTCGCAACATAACCACATACAGGTGTGCTTCTCACTCTTAGTCAGGCAAGCCTGCTCGGACAGAGTCTCTAAGCCACACCCTGACTCACAATGCTCACAAAGACGGTAAACTGTGGCACAATAACAAGCATACAGATATAATAAACCGCTAGCTGTTAATCTGCCAGGTGGCAGAGGTCTAGCTGGAAGGATATAGGCTTCGGATACCCGGGCTGAGCCACCTGCTCTAGCCTAGGGACGTTCCCAAGTCTGTGCGCCAAATTACTCTAATTGAAAGGGTGCTCTCTTGAGAGACTCAGATCCCAAGTATCTGACTCTCTCCTGGCGACCCTAAAACAAACGCAAGACGTGCTAGCGCAGTGCTGAGTGGACTAGGCAAGGGCCCTCACACAACACAACACTAGACACACAGGCACACAGACAAGAAAATGCCCCCAGACTCCCACGGGTATCCTAGTAAAGTCGTGCAGGTCCACAGGACTCGCACCAGCAGACTTTACTTAAAGGATCGCAAAAAGCCCCCCCTCCGGTCTAGCCCCTGCTCACCTGCCACAAGAACACATTAGCAAGCATGAAACCACCAAATATGAGACAACAAAAAAGCTTCCTAGGTCTCATTAACAATTATATCTCTGCATAAGGCCCAAAATCCTATCTAGTTATCTGAGAGCTCGTCGTTAATACAATGATATATATAAGGTCTATCAAGGGGATGGGATAATTAAATAGATTGGTGAAGTAGTGGAAAGAAGGTATACAAAGTAAGGGAGAAAGTTTCTAAGTGGGGTTGAGAGGGATAGATATCAAGGGGGTCCGAAGGGTACGACAGTGAGGTGAGCTCTGAGGAGAATAGCTCCTCTGGACCCTTCCAGGATCCCACACAAAGGCACGGTGGTCAGCTAATCACAGGCCGCTACGTCACCCGGCAGCAGGCCTGCAGAAGGCGCCTGGAACCACCAGCCAATCAAAACCGAGAGAAAAGGCCACGCGGACGAGCAACTCCTCCGGGAGGGAGGAGGGAGGAGGAGGAAAAGCAACACTCACCTCCCCCACCCTGCTCGCTCGCTCTCTCCCGCTCGTCTCCTCCCACTCTCACTAGACTTACATCTTATATATAATAATGAAACAATCAACTATCGAGAATAAAATATACTAAGATGTGTTGGTTAAGAATAAGGGCAGCTTCAAGCTGTGAAACAACATAAGAATATCCCAGACATTAGTTACATTGTCGTAGGATATATACTAAGGAAACGCCGGCCAGCCGGCTGCCGCCAGCCGGTTTCTAAACGGCTGGGCAGCCGACACTCGCGCATGCCCGCACGTGGCTACTATGCAGGAGCGTCACACTAGATGCCAGAAAGCTTGGGAAGAGCTAGAGTTGGATAGTTCAGTGCATTTAATATTGCTGAAAGAGTGTTTGGCAAGTCGAAGAGCAGATTTAGCTTGATTCCGGGCAGAAACATAGGAAGAATGAGATTCTTGAGTGTTAAGGCGTCGGTACCGTTTGAATGCTTCCTCTTTGTTGCGGACAGCAGTAAAACAAGCGTGAGTAAATTAAAAGAGATTTGCATTAGATTGAGAGAAAGAAAATGGAATGGATGCTTCCATGCCCGAGAGGATTACCTCGGTAATGCGTTCAGCACTCTCCAAGGGTCCCCGGCCACGGAAGCAAAAGTCATTCCAAGGGAAATCAAAGAAGTATTGCCAAAGAGCCTCCCAGTCGGCAGCGCCAAAGTGCCACAAGCGCCGCCGGTTGGGAGGATCGGGTGGCCGTACTGGAGAGATTGGACAGGTGACAGATATTAGTTTATGGTCGGAGGAGCCCAAAGGAGAGAAAACATTTACAGTATAAGCAGAAGGGTTAGAGGTTAGAAATAACTCAAGAATGTTGCGCTGATCACCTAAGCTATCCGGGATACAGGTGGGTTGCTGGACCAACTGCTCTAGGTCGTTTAAGATATAAAAGATGTAGGTTTATATATATATATATATATATACTGTATATTATAGCTAGCTGCAAAGGGCGTTAAAATCCTTGAAGGAGGAGATACGGACACTATACACTGTAGTTAACCAGATTATTATTATTATTATGTTGGCCACACAGATCTTACAATCCAGGTGAGGTGTCTTGGAATTAATTCTAGTGTAAAAAGAAGGTAATGTAGTGCTAGGGTATCATAGTCACACATTTGTATGTCTGTGCTCTCTGTCTATTAACGAAGAATCTTAGGACCTAATAATTGTATGAATATGTGTTAGTATATTCTTTTCTGTGTACATCTGACGTCGTTCGTGCTCCCAAATGCAGAGCCCCACGGTAAAGATAATCTAATTAATTAATTTCACTCCAAACACCAAACACCTCCCAATGATAATTACATAATCATCAACCACACAATATTTTTAAATGTCCTCAGTTCCCATGGTACGAAACCTCCTCGGATGCACATTTTCATTGTATTAGGTTTTTGTTATTGCTGCTTCATAAAGCAAATGAAATGACAAGGGTAGGTTGTATATCCTAAACAAGCTATTATACATCATACATTCGTTGTATTATTTTCTTTACAGCTACTGGGAGGAGTTATGCTTGGGCTCTTCTTCTCTTGGCTCTGCATTTCTGTAATCGACATTGATCCAGCCTTCGTTGCCGTACCACTCATGAGAATGGCCGATGATGCTGAGCAGTTCTTCAGGGCTCAGTTTCGTCGATTTTGTCACATATTTCGTCGATTTTATCGTAGGCGTACTGTTGCAGTCACTGATGTTGAGGCGAAGAACTGTTAAGCCAACATGGTAATATATCCAGCACTGAACATAACACCAGAAGACCTCAACACCCATCGATAGTGATGATAGTTACTTCAATGGTAGTTGCTACCTTTCCTGGCATCAACACTGCTATCACACCCTCCTCTATCTCGTATTCCAGCAGCCAATCCAACAATTCATCCTGCCGCCAAGATCAACGTCCCCCGTAGCACAAACTTATACTCCAACACCCCTCAATAGTGACGACTGTTACTACTCTTGTGATGATAGTGACTCTTATGAAGAAACAGCTTTGTAGCTTTATATACACGTAGTATCTTCCATAACTCTGCACAGCTTACTCAACATAACCTGTATAGTGGTGTACGGGCTACAATAACAACTATTGTAGCCACACATAAAGCTACATCACACCACTTCCCGCAAAGTAATAAACTTACATCACTACATTACATACTACCATCATCACACCTGTTACAACTGTAACCTTGTCCTTTCAAAGCTAACATTCATATAAATAACAGGTAGTCGTGATTACAAGATTAATAAATATACAACAAATGTTCTGTAGATGTTACTATAGCTTTGCAATACGGTTAACCCTTAAGCTGACATTAAAAGTTAGGACAAATTTAGTCACTAACACTAGACAATGTTTTTATAATGGTAAACATTGTTAGCAGCCTAGGAGCCACAGTAGTATTTGAATGTGCTTATATTTAAAAATACTATCAATGTTTGTATTCCCAGCAGTAGCGATATTTGTCTCCACATTATTTAGTGTTCAGTTAGCAGTGGACACATCTTCACAGTATGTCCTTCACGATAATGGAAGAGTAAAACAAACTACACATATGTATACATTAACCCTTTAAATCAAATAACATCGGTGTGTAATAGTAAAATAAACTACACATATGTATACATTAACCCTTTAAATCAAATAACATCGGTGTGTAATAGTAAAACAAACTACACATATGTATACATTAACCCTTTAAATCAAATAACATCGGTGTGTAATAGTAAAACAAACTACACATATGAAATACATTAACCCTTTAAATCAAATAACACGGGTTTGTGTAATAGTAAAACAAACTACACATATGTCTACATCAACCCTTTAAATCAAATAACACGGGTTTGTGTAAGAGTAAAACAAACAAACAACAAAAATGGCTACATTAAATCTTTCAATCAGAGGACAAGGGTTTGTGCTTCATTATAGCTATTCAACTTGGATATAATCGTGAGCACCATTAATGGCACACCCATTTTCATTCTTGACCCTTCTAAGCAAAGTTTTGAAATACCTAATATAAATACAACCTTGTATTGTTCCCGTTTGTGTCCGATACTGACCCAAATGGGTGTAACAATATTGGTGTTCATGACACTACATTATCACGTAAGCAAAGGGTCCAAAGGGTCCAAAATACAGACCTTGGGAATTTGATATAAACAGATTATTCCTAAGATTTTTGTATTTTATTTTTGTTCTATGTGAATGAGGGGGACAACAGGCTGAACTGCCTGCAGCGAGTGCCTCCCCCAGAGTTGAAAGAGTGACACGGCGAAAATCAAGGGACGTTCGAGCTAAAATGCCTGGACGCACAGAGTTTCAAGCAATTTAAGCCATTGGAAGAGGGAAAGACTGATTCTGGGAGAGAGTTCCAGAGCTCAGCAGTTGAATAGAAGAAAATCTGAGAATAGCATTTCACTTATGGGTTGGAGAGTTGCAAAGAGTAGGGGTGGGATTGTGTTGCAAGAAGGGTACTACGTACCCTACATAGAGGAGATGGTATACACTGGGAAAGCTCCGTGGAAACTGATTATTATAGTAGCGATAGAATAGCGAGAGAGATGCAACATTGCGGCGAAGAGAGAGAGATTGCAAAGAGTTGGTGAGTGGACATCTGAACAATGCTCAATACAAAGACGCACTGTGTCACTGCACAGAGCAAGAAGCTGCGCAGAGGTATAGAACCCCTTGAGGCGGTTGAGCACACTCAGCTTTTAGGAGGCTGCCTTAGCAAGACTGGTAATATGCTCCTTTCAAGTGAGAGCAGAAGAAAAAGAGACACCGAGAACATTGAGAGAATATGAAGGATTGATTTTTGTATTGTTGAAGAATAAGGGATAATCCTCTGGAGGTTCCGAACGGGTAGTAAGATGGAGAAATTGGGTCTTGGAAGCATTAAATGCAACAAGATTTTCTCTACCCCAATTGGAAATAGTAGCTAGATCGGAAGATAAGTGAACTATGGCTTCATTACGTTTGTCTTTGAGGGACTCCTGGCTGGGGCATTCTGAAAAACGAATTGAGTAGTGTAAGGTAGAGTCGTCTGCATATGAATGGATGGGATTGGATGTATAGTTGAGAAGATCAATTATGAAAATTAGAAAGAGAATAGGAGATAGGACAGAACTCTGAGGAACACCGGAGTTGATAGGATGAGGAAGTGAGCGATGGCCATCCACAACCGCAGCCGGAAAGAAAATTATAGACAAAGGCACAGACAGAGGGATAGAAACCGAAGGAGGGTAGTTTAGAAATTAAAGATTTGTGCCAGTTTCTATCGATGGCCTTCGATATGTCTAGGGCAACAGAAAAAGTCTTACCGAAGTCCCGAAAGGAGGATGACCAAGAGTTAGTAAGATATGAAAGAAGATGACCAGTAGAGCGACCCTTAAGGAAGCTATACTGGCGATAATTGAGCAGATTATGAGAAGATAAATGCTTAAGATATTTAGAAGCAAGAATAATTTAAAAACCTTAAGAGATACAAGAGATGAGAGCAATTGGACTATAGTTAGAGTGTTGAGAGCGGTCACTCTTCTTTGGGACAGGTTGAATGAGAGCAAACTTCCAGCAAGAAGGGAAGACGTTAGAGGAGAGACAGAGACGAAAGAGTTTGCCTAGGCAGGGGGTCAGCACGGAAGCACAGTTTTTTAGTACAACAGGAGGAACACCACCCAGACCGTACGCCTTCTTAATATTAAGCCCAGAGAGGGTAGAAAGTACATCTTTAGAATACATTAGGATATTAGGCATACTGTAGGTAGGAGAGAGGGGTGTGGAGAGGGAGGAGTAGCACCGGAATCATCCAAGGTGGAGTTTCTAGCGAAAGTTTGAGCAAAGAGTTCAGCTTTGTCAGAGGAAGAAGTGATGGTTGTGCCATCAGAGTGGAAAAGGGATGGAAAGACGAGGAAGAAATATTGTTGGAGAGGTTTTTGGCTAGATGTCAGAAAGTCTTGCTGAATACAATTGTCTGGGATATAACCTAGAATAAAATATATAAGGATTGAAAGGGTTTTAGTTTTATTGTAAACAGTTTGAGACTAAAGTATCAAACCATGGATAGTTTATGCTTGCCTGGAGAATAATTTTATCAAATCAATCCAACCCGAGTTGCGTGGGCCTATTCGTAAACATCCCTTTATGATTCTAGAAAAGTAGTCATGTGACATTATATGGAATGGAACATTTCCTCCAAGTTGGATTTCTCCCATCTTCTAAATATAGTATATAGGAAATAATGAGCTATAATCAAGCCGTGGAGAGTGGATCATACAATTCACTCTCGTCTTAACTATCCGTGGTTCGATCTTGTGTGAGGATAAAAGCATTTATTCCTATAACTCACGTGTAGTTGTGATATGTATATACAGTATATAAATATATATATATATATATATATATATATATATATATATATATATATATATATATATATATATATATATATATATATATATAATTATATATATATATATTGAGAATATATCACAAATACACGTGAGCCACTAAATGTTTCTAGTCTCTCAGTGGGGATCGAACCATCGACCATCAGGATGATATTGATTAAAGCGTCGGCTATCATCCTGATGGTCGATGGTTCGATCCCCACTGAGAGACTAGAAACATATATATATATATATATATATATATATATTCTATATATATATATATATATATGTTATATATATATATACTGTATATATATACAGTATATATATATATATATATATATATATATATATATATATATATATATATTTGTATATGTGGAAAACAAATTTTCTCGTAGACATGCTGTATTCAAATCCACCGCATTTTTACAGTTACCGGTATTTACTTTTCTTGAAATATTTTCAATTTTCCTTAATAATTTTAATAATTTTTCCTTAATAATTTCAATTTCATCTGTACGGTATATTTTAATTTTTGGAAGTGTTTTTATAATTTACCTGAAGATGCCTAAAAGTGTAGGCGAAACGTTGTAGTTGTCTTCACTCACCCTCCTTTTGTAATTCAAATTTAAAATATTTCAAGAAAAGTAAATAACTGCAAAAATGCGGTGGATTTTAAAACAGCACACACACACATATATATATATATACAGTATATATATATATATATATATATATATATATATATATATATATATATATATATATATATATATATATAATATACTAATACAGTAATGTATGGTAGGCCTTTCATTGTGTTATCTTCTTAGAAGTATTATAGGTAAAGCAATCATGTCCGTATTTGGAAAAGATGTACAAAGAGCAGTGAGCAACTTACAAGTATGTGCAGGACAGCAAGCCGGAGGAGAAGCAGCAATACATGCAATGGGGAAGGTGTATGATGAGGAAGATTGTGAAGCGGTACTGCTAGTGGATGCAACAAATGCCTTCAACACCATTAATAGGGAGGCAGCTATTCACAACATCAAGATCATATGCCCGAGCATCGCAAAGTACATAGAAAATACTTATAAGGAGCCAGCTAACTTGTATATAGTTGGAAGCACAAAGAAGGAAGAAATTAAAATTCTCAAATCAAATGAAGGAACAACGCAAGGAGATCCAGTGGCAATGGCAATGTACGCACTGGCACTATTTATTCTGCAGCAGAAAATATAACATGAGGCAACCCGAGTGAAACAAGTGGCGCATGCAGATGACCTCACAGGTGCAAGAAAAATAGGGGATCTCAAAGAATGGTGGGGGAGAGAACAGTCGGTTGGCGAAGTCATTGGGTACTATACGAATGCTAGTACATCTGTACTAATAGTGAAAGAACACATGTATGAAGAAGCGGTGCAGACTTTTGATGGGACAGAAGTGAAGATTACAAAGGAGGGTCAACGCCATTTGGGAGAAAACCCTGGCAGACATTGCGAAATCTGAACCACATTCTGCATATACTGCCTTCACATATGGTGTTAAGCACAGATGGACCTTTCTTATGAGAACAGTGCCTGACATTGGACAGATGCTCCAACCGCTGGAAGAAGCAATCAGAGGAGCATTCATACCTGCTTTAACAGAGATGGAAGGCGTCACGCAAGAGCTAAGAGATCTATTAGCTCTTCCGCCAAGATTCGGAGGTATGGGGATCATAAACCCAGTGGAGACGGCACCTCATGAGTACCAAAATTCCCTTAATATTTACTACGGGAGCAAAATGAAAATGATGAGGTGGACGAAGAGGAACAACGAAATGCAAGACAGGAAATTACAAAGAGCAGAGAAGAGAGACAGAAACATAGCCTAGAACAAATTAAGACCGGATGTAGTGAAGAACTGAAAATAAGAGTTGAGATGGCACAAGACACGGGGGCTTCAATTTGGCTCACATCATTACCAATAAAGGAAAAAGGCTTCAGCTTAAATAAACAAGAATTCAATGATGCCGTAGCCTTGAGGTATGGGTGGCCAGTTTCAAACCTGCCGCTGAAATGTGCATGCGGTGAAATAAACAACTCAGACCACTGTATGACCTGTAAGAAAGGAGGATTCATCTGTATCCGGCATTATGAAGTACGAGACATGACTGCACAAATGCTGGACGATGTGTGCCATGATGTCAGAATCGAACCGGAACTTCTGCCTATGGACGGACAGCGCTTGGCCCACAATACTGCAAATACTTCAAATGAAGCAAGAGTGGACGTAAGTGATCGAAGTTTTTGGACGAGGGGACAACAGACTTTTTTCGACATCAGAATCTTCAACCCAAGAGCACAAACATATCGTGAGCGAGGACACAAGGCGGCATACTTGAGAAACGAAAGTGAGAAAAAACGCGCTTATGAAGAAAGAATTTTGTGCAGGGATCAAGGAAGCTTTATTCCTTTGGTCTTCTCATCGTCGGGAGGAATGGGACCTTCTGCAAGTGTCTTCTATGCCAGATTAGCTGAATAAATATTGGAGAAAAAGCGCCAGCATAGAAGCCAAGTCATAAATTGGATGAGATGCCGGTTCTCTTTCTCTCTTCTCAGGTCTGCACTCCTATGTCTCAGGGGTACAAGGTCCTCCCCGCTACAGAGGACAAGAGTGAGAGACTTGGACTTTGAAATGGTCGTGGCGGAGGGACGAATTGGGGAACAACTAGGTTGATTGTAGGGAGGTACTGGTACAAAAAGATAAACTACAATGTAACTAGAATAAGATTGATTGTACACCACTTTGTAACTGTCACCTTAATTAAAAAAAAAAGAAAAAAAAAAGAAAAAAAAAAAGAAACGTGGTTACATTACTGAAATGTTTTTGGACATGCAGTGATGCAATTAATGGTCACTCTTCTGTAAATCTAATATGGCTTACTTAAGAATGGGAAAGGGGTGGGCCCTTCTATTTTTATTTTATTTTTTATTTTTTCTTAGAAAAACAAAAACCATCTTATAATCATGTGTTGTAATTTGATGGTCGAGATACTATAAAAATTATTGATTGAGGCTGACATGTATTTATAGTTAGTGTAAGCATTTAATATTCCATGCATGATTATAATTAAATGTAGCTAATTACATGGCATTAAATAAGTCGCTAGTCATATTCAAAGTTGTTTTGTTATGATTTACTGATTTGTATATATTAAATTGTTGATTGACTTTTATTATGTTTCATTTGTTAGCCCAACATCAGGTAGTGACATGATATTGTATTTAAGTTTGTAATCTTGGCCTACAATGTAGTACATTTTATTTATGGAGATGCAGTCACAAATTCATACTCAATTTTTGATGATAGTAATGTGAGAGTGGACATATTCATAGTTTGTACTAACCCACCAACTAACTTACAAATATACCTAACTAGTAAATATCAATGAAAGTAATGAATATATGTGGTACTCCAAGGACTGGAACCTAGGATACTCACACCGAATTTTCGCGCACTAAGCAACACGCTATCAAAACAGTTATAATTCATTCTCGCTTACTGAATATTCATCTGAGCTTGTACACATACCCAACGTTACTGCACTATGGTAGCCTAATGCTTAGACAAATGGAAGGGATAATTGATGGGGCACTTAGTTACATAAACTTTAACATAATTATTAACGTTGCAATACTGGAGCTCAATTGTCACATCCTGCAATCATTACTAATATGCTGTATAAGAACCTTGTAATACACACACACTCACACACAACCACACACACACACAACCACACATATATATTTATATATATTGCCTGACGCCGTGATTCTCGAAGGGGTGGCGACGAACGAAACGCCCTTCCACCTCTCTCTCGGTTTAACTCTCCCTCTCTGTCCTTCCACCTCGCTCTCGTACACCCTTTTAGTCATTCTCTCGCTTCTCATACGTTCCATATTGCCGAACCATCTCAAGGTGTTCCTTTTCACACTTTCCAGCACATCTATCTCCATACCACATCTCCCTCTTATTTCCTCATTCGTCTGTCTATCCCTCCATGTAATTTCGCACGCACTTTTCAAGTTACTCATTTCTACCCCTTGCACTCTTGGTCTGAGTCTCTCCACCAACGTCCATGCTTCGCTTCCGTAAGTCAGTGTCGGGTTTACCACACAGTCATGCAAGGACTTCTTCACTTCCATGTTGACCAACCTATTTCTTGTTACTGCTTTCAGCGTTCATACAACCCTCTTCCCCTGTTGCACCCTCTCCCGCACTTCTCCATCCATACTCCCATCTTTACTCAGCACACTGCCCCGATATTTAAATGAGCTGACAATCTTCATAGCCTGACCATTCAACTTCACCTCACACTCTATGGATTCACCCCTTTCGAAGACCATAATCTTGCTTGTTCCCGCATTTACCTTCAGATTCCTTTTTTCGTACACTATTCTAAGCATATTTACCAGGCCCTGCAACTTCCATTCATTATCTCTCATCAGAACTATATCATCAGCAAACAGCAGTACAGGTAGCTTCCACTCGTTTCCCTCCCTTATCAGTGATACACCAACGTCCACTGCTCTTCCTTGTATTTCTTTCCAAACTCCATCCATATATACAGTAAACTGCTCATTCTCCACACGTACTGCCGCCTTTGTACCCTCATACATGCTCTTTACTGCTTTAAGCAACTTGCCATCTACTTCGTTCTTTCCACATACCTTCTCTATTCACTCCACACCTTCACCTTCTCCACCTTCTCCAAGTCCATAAAGGCAACATACAGCTTTGTTGAATCTCCAGATATTTCTCCACAACACAATTCAGGGTAAAAATCTTTTCTACACTACACATCCTCTTCCCTTCCTCCCTCCCCTTTCCATCCCTTGACATTATTCTCGTATATTCTCTACAATAATGTTCCTATAAACCTACGAGCAGGGTGATTATTGTTCACATGTTCCTTGTACTGCAAACCTATACACATGTGACATAACAACATTGCTTTATATGGGAGATATATGGTATATTATCTAACATCGTCCTCTTTCCTCCCTTTACTCGTTACTGTTTCGTTCCATACCCTCGGCTACAACCATGTATTTCATCAGCTGACTGCTAATGCTTATGTTTCATTTAGGTTTGTGTTTAGAAAAAAAGGTAAATACAATTTATTTGACTGTGTTACACTGAAGTCTGTTGTTTTTAGCATTATTGTAATAATTTAGCTATTCACTACACGAATGCACTAACTCGAATAAGTTGGAAGACGGTTGCCAAACGGGAATTTCTTTTCTCCCGTTACTTCGAGTATAGTTGTGTAGGTGCTTGTACTTGATATAGAAGGTAGTTTATACCAGGTAGTTGTGTAGGTGGTTGTACTTGATATAGAAGGTAGTTTATCATAGTGTAATGTACCAGGTAGTTGTGTAGGTGGTTGTACTTGATATAGAAGGTAGTTTATCATAGTGTAATGTACCAGGTAGTTGTGTAGGTGGTTGTACTTGATATACAGTAGAAGGTAGTTTATCATAGTGTAATGTACCAGGTAGTTGTGTAGGTGGTTGTACTTGCTATAGAAGGTAGTTTATCATAGTGTAATGTACCAGGTAGTTGTGTAGGTGGTTGTACTTGATATACAGTAGAAGGTAGTTTATCATAGTGTAATGTACCAGGTAGTTGTGTAGGTGGTTGTACTTGATATATAAGGTAGTTTATCATAGTGTAATGTACCAGGTAGTTGTGTAGGTGGTTGTACTTGATATAGAAGGTAGTTTATCATAGTGTAATGTACCAGGTAGTTGTGTAGGTGGTTGTACTTGATATAGAAGGTAGTTTATCATAGTGTAATGTACCAGGTAGTTGTGTAGGTGGTTGTACTTGATATACAGTAGAAGGTAGTTTATCATAGTGTAATGTACCAGGTAGTTGTGTAGGTGGTTGTACTTGATATAGAAGGTAGTTTATCATAGTGTAATGTACCAGGTAGTTGTGTAGGTGGTTGTACTTGATATATAAGGTAGTTTATCATAGTGTAATGTACCAGGTAGTTGTGTAGGTGGTTGTACTTGATATATAAGGTAGTTTATCATAGTGTAATGTACCAGGTAGTTGTGTAGGTGGTTGTACTTGATATATAAGGTAGTTTATCATAGTGTAATGTACCAGGTAGTTGTGTAGGTGGTTGTACTTGATATAGAAGGTAGTTTATCATAGTGTAATGTACCAGGTAGTTGTGTAGGTGGTTGTACTTGATATAGAAGGTAGTTTATCATAGTGTAATGTACCAGGTAGTTGTGTAGGTGGTTGTACTTGATATAGAAGTGTGACGTTGACCACTCCGTTAGAACCGCATGGCTTGTCCTACAGTGACTCACTAGGATCGCCAGGGCAGTGGATGGGGCTACAGTTTATGTATTAGAGTGTGCTTTATTTCATATGAAAGCTCGTGTCATGGGCAGTCCAGAAAGGCTCTTTGTTTTCGCCCATGTCAAGGCTTTATATATTTAATTGTAAAGTATATATTTTATCATTAACTAGTAATGATAGGATCTGGGAGAGAGAGAGGGAGTAGAACAGAGTGAGAGGGGGCGCCCAGTGTTTTTTGTCCCGCTCGATGACGTCACGGCTGGCTGCCTCGCGGGGGTTGGTGGAGAGAGGCCCTTACCATGCTGTAAGCTTTGCTAGTGGTTAGATGACTTGTAACCGCTGTTTTCCCACGCGGCTCGAGCTAGTGCGAGTATATATACAGTTCCTCGCCACTCTCTCCCTCAGATCTGGTTTCTAGAACACACCCATCTTTTTTCCCTTGCTATCTGTCCCCGCTCCGTACCTGAGAATCTTTTCCTCTGTCTATCTCTCTCATTTTCCATATCCTTCACCACCTTTTATTAATATTATACCCCCTCTGGTTAACTCTGCAAAATCAGCTTCATGCTGGCCAGTTGTATTGTGTGTTAAGGTCTGATATAGCCTATGTATGTTAGTTGTTAAGATAAGTGGATCACGAAGCATTGGTTGGCATTTATATTGTTTAGTACTGCTTCCTTTAGTTATTAGTGTTCTGCTGGATTAGATAATGCTAGACTAGGAGTCTGATATTATAGGTATTGTTTCCTATGAGTGCTGGCTTCAGTTAAAAGCGGCACGACATACCTGAGAACGAGTTGATTGAGTAAATTCTAGTCTGTGTGCCATTGAGAGTAGAGCATGCACGAATGAGGGTTTTTTGCCTATACCATTCTGCACTGTTCTAGTCTCGATTGTTTGTCTTTGAGGTACGCCAGGAGAACGCTTAATACTTCGGTATTAAGGTTTCTCAAGAGAGCTACCCTTCATTATAACGTAATATTTGACGCACAAACTTGAGATTTGCACTAGGCTATGCAGCATGCCATGCGCACCAGTATCTCGTATCATTGACTCTAGCTAGACTTTATCAATCATAGTAGACATTAAGTATATTAACCTAATTACTCTTTTTATGCATACCCGTTTATGATTACACAAACATTTCGCAGCCTAGTTTGATGTATTGAGACACAAACGACTTAGGCTCTTTTTGTTGATAGGAATACTGCATTGTCGTGGCGATTATTATTATTGTTGTTGTGTTTAGGATATTCTTGGCTCCGACGGCATTATATATATTCTGCCTTTTTGTGTGCATAGCCTGCACGAGCATTGTTCCGCTGCCTGCCTTTTTGGGTTCCATTTCCGATACGAGCATCTTTATAGCATCTAACATTTAAAGAAGATTCCTTGTTAGTGTTGAAGGACTTTAGTGCACTTTCTTTCATGCAGGAGTGCCTGACATTTAATTAAAGTAACGTAAGCTGTAACTTCTCTTACCACCTTACTTTGCATACCATAACCAAGCACCTTCGGTTATAGGTAGTAATAGGCTGTTTTCACATAACATTAAGCCTAGAGTAGACACACATTTATTGAGAGTTTGATAGCCTATTATTGCATATAGAACTCTGTAGAGTATTTGTGTTCTTTGTTCACTGGGAATATACATCAGAGGTTGGAGCTAGCGCTTTCCGTTGTAACATTTATGCCATTACTAGTCCAATGAATAAGAGCTCTGATATATTTGAACCCCAGTCGTAACAAATGGCGACCTTACCTAGGATTTGGTGAACCTACATTTATAGCAGGGAACATTTGTTGTTTTGGAGAATATTTTGCGGGGATCAGCAAGAATAATTTTTTTTTTGCAACATAGTATAGCCCTTGAGTATTTCCGAGGATTGTTGTGTGTATATTGAGGTATAAGAGTTTGGGGTACTTCTTTTCTGAATATTGTGGTGAGAAATTTTTGTGAGCATCATGTCTTATACCAGGTCAGAGGAGAATGGAGACACAGTACGTCATGTCGAAACGGAGGAACAGCAGCATGATGAAATGGTTAATCAGGTGAACTGTGAGGAGGATGCTAGGATATTTTTGCAATGGCCTGTTACTGCCGAGCGGTTGGAGGGTATGAATCGGTACGGTCTTCAATGCCTGGCCACAGCTATCGGTCATGCGGTTACTAGCAGCATGACCAGGGATAACTTGATAACGTGTGTACTGGGCAGGGTGACTGGTGAGCGAGATGGGTTGAGTGCTCAGAGCCCTTCGGCCATGCTTCCCCTACACTCGACTCCTAGCCGTCCCAGTGGTTTGCCGACCCCGAGTACGCGTCCACAGTTGGGTGGTGACTGGCAGGGTGGGTTGCCCCTGGGGGGACCACCGGTAATTTCAAACATTGTAGCACCTTCACCTCCTCCAAGGTTAACTCCAGAATTATTGTATCAGCTCGAATTAGCTAAGATCGAAGAGAGAAAGGCTATCAGGGTATCTGAGCTTCAGCATCAGCAGCACATAGAGCTAGCAAAAATCCAAGCGGATTTAGAGTCGACTAGGTACTGTGCCGACATGGACGTAGAGAAGTCGCGAGTAGAGGCAACGGGACAGCGACTTGGGGCTGGTAACCGTGTTCATGAGCAGTCTCTCTTGCACTTATTGAAACTGGTTCCGGTGTTTGATGAGAGTGGTGTAACAGAATTTTTCACACGCTTTGAGAAGAAGTGCCAGGAACACCAGTGGCCAGAGAATAAATGGGCAGCACTTGTATCCTCTAGATTAATAGGCAAGGGTCTTAAAGCCTACGATGCGTTACCTTTGAAGTTATGTATTGTGTATGAGGATCTCAAGGAGGGCTTACGAACTGCAACCAGAAACGTACCGTTTGAAGTTCCGGGGTGTAACTAAGGGAAGAGATAGCACCTTTTTGGAACACGCCCGGGACTTGTCCGATGCTATGGGGAACTGGCTACGATCTGAGAAGGTAACAACGTTTGATGGAGTTAAGCAGTTAATGATGTTGGAGCAGTTCTTTAAGAGCACGGGCGGTGATCTAACTTTGAACTTAAAGGAGAAAAACCCAAGAACTCTAGTAGAAGCAGTAGAAATGGCTGATCTACGGCTGTCGTTGATTCGGGGTTGCGGGTCCTCACAGAAGTACGATGCAAGTGCTAGGGACCGTTATCCTCCCCCTCCCCGTAGCAATGACACATTTAAACCAAAGAGCAATGAAACTAAAACTGAAGCCAAACCTACCACCACACCGTATGTGAAAAGTCAGGGGCCTTTTACATCACAGTATAAGCCGAAACCGAAATTTATGTGTTTTAGGTGCCACCAGGAGGGTCATAAGGCAAATGAGTGCCCTAGTCGACCTCCTCCGGCAGCCGTGTCTTTTGCTCACGGCATTGGAGTGTTCAAGAGGACATCGGAGTTTGTTAGAGGCATTTCTTCCGAGGTAAATACACTGCCAGTGCAGAAGGATCCGGAAGGCTTATTCCCTGTCCGTGATGCCTTTAGTGACCACAGGGGACTCGGTTGTGTGGAGATGGGGGGTAGAAAACATGAGGTGAGAATTTTGCGTGACACTGGGGCATCGCAAACACTGTTGAGAAATTTCACTGGTAAACCTGTCAATACGGCGCGGGTGGTTGTGGTTCAGGGAGTTAATGCGACAAGGTCATACCCGCTTGTAAGAATGAAGGTGGAAGTTGATGGTGTGACTCGTGACCTGGATGTAGGAATTTTGGAGAAGTTACCTGTTGGGGGCGTTGACCTCCTTCTTGGCAACGACTTTGCGGGGCCTACTTCTGAGGCTCCACCCTTAGTCGTTGTCGAGAAGCCAGCCGACGTGAGTAGGGAGGAGCAGGAGTGGGTTGGGAAGTGTCCGGGGCAGCCTATGGAGTGTGTTGTCACCGGAGATTCTGCATCCAGGGAGTCACATTCTGGTCAACAATCTTTAAATCAGCGGAGGAAGGGTACCGAGAAGGGGTTGAAAGTTGATGCGGTTGAGAGTTTAGTGTCAACGGACCTTCTCGGGGACTCATTATTAGGACCACATTTCGAGTCTGGAGAGGACCCAGTAACTGTTCCTGAAGGGGCAGAGGATGGGCTTAAAAAGACGAAAGAGTTGAAGGAGGACAGTGATGCACAGTCGGGAGATGTAGCAACAAGGTACCCTGACGCGTACCCTATGAGAAATGGGTCGGCGAAAACGGTGGTCCGAAGCTTGCTAGTGTATTTTTCCCGGTATGGTTACCCGCAGGGGATTCAGTCAGTCCGGGGACCCAACTTCACTTCTAGCCTCTTTGTACAAGCAATGCCGCAGCATGAAATTGTTGGGGTTGTGTCATCTGCATATCATCCGGAGAGCCAGGGTGTGTTAGAGCGATGGCACTCAGCCTTGAAATCTGTGCTTCGTTGTTGTTGCTTTGAGAGTGGGAGGGATTGGGATCTTGGCCTGCCATGTGTTTTGTTTGCTGTGTGGGAGGTACCTGGGGAGAGTTTGGGATTCAGCCCTAATGAGCTCGTCTTTGGACACCGTGTCAGAGGGCCTCTCCATATGGTTGAAGAAGTATGGGAGGGCGCAGAAAAACCTTGTTCTATGCTCAAGTGTGTCCTCAACAGTCGAGAACGGATGTTGCGCAGTCTGGAGTTGGCTGGCCGTAATTTGACTAGCTCTCAGGCCCTCAGGAAGGACAGGTACGACCTCAAGGTTGAACTCAGGGAGTTTCACGTGGGTCAGGAGGTGTTGATTCTACTGCCCCTTGTAGGTTACCCCTTATCCGCGAAGTACGCTGGTCCTTATAGGGTGGTGGAGGAGCTATCGGACCTGGTTTACTTGGTAGCCACTCCAGACAGGCGGAAGCACAATCAGTTATGTCATGTTAATCCCATGAAGGAGTATGGGAGGCACCCCCCTGAGCCTCTCACTGTGCCTGTGATGACGTTTAGCAGTCAAGGTGGAGAAGGAGAACGGGACAGTCAAGCTCAGGTGGAGGATAACTGGAAGGATAAGAAGTTCAAATGGGCGCCTGAGTGTGAGAAGGTGTTTAGAGAAGTAAAACACCTGTTGTGCACTCACCCGATCCTCAGGGCCCCTGACTTTAGCCTACCTTTCCATCTAGCATCGGAGTCTAGTGGTGTGGGGGCTGGTGCCGTCCTTGTGGAAAAGGACGATGATGGGCTGGAGCATCCTGTTAGTTTCTGCTCGGAGAAGTACAATTCGGCCCAGGGGAGCTGCTCTGTTGCCAAGGAGGAGCTGCTGGCGGTTGTACTTGCTCTGAGGCATTTCGAGGTCTGTGTTCCAGCCTATGGTCCGGTCGTTGTAGTTTACCCAGATCATCACCCTCTCAAGTTCTTGGACCAGTTTCACAATCGGAATATGAGGCTGACCAGGTGGTCACTAAGGTTATTGGTATATGACCTGGACATACGCCATATTGCCGGTTGTGACAACGTGGTTGCAGATGGTCGTTCAAGGGTATATGATCCTGGGTAGATTGACACACGGGTAGCCTCCTGCTTTAGTTTGAATAGTATTTTGCGCTTGGTGCTTGTTGGCTCGCGGTTGTAGCCCAGCGTATTGGGTCGTAAAGCAGGAGTCGAGCGTTTGGTATAGAAGAAAAAACTAGGCTTGCCCCTATAGTGCAGCCGAAATAAACAAATTATAAACATAAAAATCAAATAAAAACTCTTTCTTTGATAGTTGATTTTTTTTAGTATGTTATAGCAGTAATTCTGAGTTGCACTCCTCTCAGAATGCTGGGCTAGAGAAGCTCGCTCTTGAGGAGCATAACTACATATAATTTAACCTATGGTGTTGGGGAGGGTTATCATTTTGAAAAATGTTTTGTTGAAGAACTGTGCCAGATATTTTACTGCCGCTGGGTGATGGGAAGTGGAGATATAGCATGGGTTCTAACCATCAGATTTTTGTGAGCCTTGGGGCCTCTGAGAAAAATCTTGGGGGGGGTGTGACGTTGACCACTCCGTTAGAACCGCATGGCTTGTCCTACAGTGACTCACTAGGATCGCCAGGGCAGTGGATGGGGCTACAGTTTATGTATTAGAGTGTGCTTTATTTCATATGAAAGCTCGTGTCATGGGCAGTCCAGAAAGGCTCTTTGTTTTCGCCCATGTCAAGGCTTTATATATTTAATTGTAAAGTATATTTTATCATTAACTAGTAATGATAGGATCTGGGAGAGAGAGAGGGAGTAGAACAGAGTGAGAGGGGCCGCCCAGTGTTTTTTGTCCCGCTCGATGACGTCACGGCTGGCTGCCTCGCGTGGGTTGGTGGAGAGAGGCCCTTACCATGCTGTAAGCTTTGCTAGTGGTTAGATGACTTGTAACCGCTGTTTTCCCACGCGGCTCGAGCTAGTGCGAGTATATATACAGTTCCTCGCCACTCTCTCCCTCAGATCTGGTTTCTAGAACACACCCATCTTTTTTCCCTTGCTATCTGTCCTCGCTCCGTACCTGAGAATCTTTTCCTCTGCCTATCTCTCTCATTTTCCATATCCTTCACCACCTTTTATTAATATTATACCCCCTCTGGTTAACTCTGCAAAATCAGCTTCATGCTGGCCAGTTGTATTGTGTGTTAAGGTCTGATATAGCCTATGTATGTTAGTTGTTAAGATAAGTGGATCACGAATGATTGGTTGGCATTTATATTGTTTAGTACTGCTTCCTTTAGTTATTAGTGTTCTGCTGGATTAGATAATGCTAGACTAGGAGTCTGATATTATAGGTATTGTTTCCTATGAGTGCTGGCTTCAGATAAAAGCGGCACGACATACCTGAGAACTGGAGTTGATTGAGTAAATTCTAGTCTGTGTGCCATTGAGAGTAGAGCATGCACGAATGAGGGTTTTTTGCCTATACCATTCTGCACTGTTCTAGTCTCGATTGTTTGTCTTTGAGGTACGCCAGGAGAACGCTTAATACTTCGGTATTAAGGTTTCTCAAGAGAGCTACCCTTCATTATAACGTAATATTTGACGCACAGACGTGAGATTTGCACTAGGCTATGCAGCATGCCATGCGCACCAGTATCTCGTATCATTGACTCTAGCTAGACTTTATCAATCATAGTAGACATTAAGTATATTAACCTAATTACTCTTTTTATGCATACCCGTTTATGATTACACAAACATTTCGCAGCCTAGTTTGATGTATTGAGACACAAACGACTTAGGCTCTTTTTGTTGATAGGAATACTGCATTGTCGTGGCGATTATTGTTGTTGTGTTTAGGATATTCTTGGCTCCGACGGCATTATATATTCTGCCTTTTTGTGTGCATAGCCTGCACGAGCATTGTTCCGCTGCCTGCCTTTTTGGGTTCCATTTCCGATACGAGCATCTTTATAGCATCTAACATTTAAAGAAGATTCCTTGTTAGTGTTGAACGACTTTAGTGCACTTTCTTTCATGCAGGAGTGCCTGACATTTATTAATTAAAGTAACGTAAGCTGTAACTTCTCTTACCACCTTACTTTGCATACCATAACCAAGCACCTTCGGTTATAGGTAGTAATAGGCTGTTTTCACATAACATTAAGCCTAGAGTAGACGCACATTTATTGAGAGTTTGATAGCCTATTATTGCATATAGAACTCTGTAGAGTATTTACATAAGAACATAAGAACATAAGAAAATGGGAGTCTGCAGAAAGCCGATTGGCCTAAGCAAGGCAGATCCCTGTCCCACACAACCCCAATTACAAAGCCCAATTATAGGCTCAACACTCTAATACCCTGAGGATCATCTTACCAAACCGGTTAGAGATTAACGCAGGATTACGGGGTCTGCAGAGCGCTGATTGGCCCAACCCGGCTGATCCCCCTTCACACCCAACCCTTCTCGTCCATATGCTTATCCAAATTTTTTCTTAAAGCTCCCTATCGTTCTTGATCCCACTATATCACTTGGTAGCCTATTCCACCCATCTACAACTCTGTTACCAAACCAATATTTGCCTATATCTTTTCTGAAACGAAATTTATCTAATTTGAAACCATTGGTACGAGTTCTTTCGCTATCACTGAGCTTTAGTACATTTGTCATGTCCCCTTTGTTAATCCCACTAACCCACTTGAACACCTCTATCATATCCCCTCTAACTCTGCGTCTCTCTAACGAATGTAAACCTAATTTCTTCAACCTTTCTTCATACGGAAAATTTCTAATATTATGGATCATTTTTGTCATTCTACGCTGAATTCTCTCCAATGAATCTATGTCCATTCTGTAATAAGGACACCAAAATTGGACAGCATAATCCATATGGGGTCTCACTAATGACAAGTAAAGTTTTAAGATAACATCAGCAGTTCTGTTACTCACACTCCTAGAGATGAACCCGAGAATCCGGTTTGCCTTATTACGAACGCTTATACACTGTTTTCTAGGCTTCAAATCATTGCTAACAAACACACCTAGATCTTTCTCGCAGTCTGAATTTTCTAATTCTAAATTAGCTAGTTTATATTTAACATTTGTTTGCATCTTCCCTATCTTTAATACCTTGCATTTGTCAATGTTAAACTTCATCTGCCAATTTACTGACCATTCATGTAAGGTATCTAGATCCCTTTGGAGGCACTCTATATCGCTATCTGAATCAATTGATCTCCCCATTTTAGTATCGTCTGCGAATTTACTTATCCTACTAGTTATACCTAAATCTAGGTCATTTATGTATATAAGAAACAACAGGGGACCTAATACCGATCCCTGGGGGATACCACTTTTGACTGCTCCCCACTCTGACTTGGTACCATTTATGCTGACTCTCTGTTTCCTACCAATTAGCCATGACCTAATCCATCCCAACAACGACCCTCCTATTCCATGTGCCTCAACCTTTCTCATCAATCTCTCATGAGGGACTCTGTCGAAAGCTTTACTGAAATCTAAATATATAATATCATATGACTTGTCACTATCTACTGCTTCATATACCTCTGAGAAAAAGCTAAGCAAATTAGTAAGGCAAGAACGTCCCTGAGTGAATCCATGCTGAGAAGAATTTATTAAGTTAAATTTTACTAAGTGGCTTCTAATTTTCCTAGCAATAATGGACTCTAGCAACTTTCCTATGATTGATGTGAGACTAATGGGACGGTAATTGGATGCTATCGATTTATCACCTTTTTTGAAGATCGGAACTACATTTGCAAGCTTCCAAGCTTCTGGAACTAAACCTGTTACTAATGACTTGTTAAATATATATGCTAATGGACTACTTAACTCATCTCTGCATTATTTTAATACTCTAGCATATACCTCGTCAGGACCAGGCGATTTTTGAGGTTTCAGTCTGTCAATTTCCTTAAGCACATCATTTCTACTTATACTAACTGTACTTAACATATTTTCTATACTATCACTATATACCATATTGACTTCTGGAATCTGTGCCAAATTTTCATTAGTGAAAACGGAAAGAAACTGACTATTTAATGTACTGCACATTTCTAAATCATTTTCTGTTATTTCTCCTATTGAAGTTTTTAGGGGGCCTATTACATCTCTAACTTTAGATTTATATAGTTGGTAAAAAGCTTTAGGGTTATTTTTTGAGTCGCTGGCTATCCTTATTTCATAATTTTTTTGCTTTCCTGATTTCCTTTTTGACCTGTCTTGATAGAGTCTGATAGTATATATGTAAATGATTTTCACCTTTCTTTATTTTTCGATATATTCCTTTCTTTTTTCCTATAAGATCTATTAGCTTATTAGTCATCCATTTTGGTTGGTTCTGCGTTGATCTAAATCTTCTTTTAGGGATATATTTATTTTGAGCATTGTGGAGTGAAGCAATAAACTGGTTATATGTAGGTGGCAAGTTTAACTCTGGCATATCCTGACTTAATCGCTTAACAATAGGGTCCACCCTTAAGTCTCTTCTTAGCCCACCATAATCGGCTTTTCTGAAATCTGGGATAAGTGTCGTATTCTCTTTAGCATTCCCTGTCCATTGTATATTAAAATAAATAGATTTATGATCGCTATTTCCTAGGTGGTCACCAATCTCTACATTATTTATCATATGTTCATTGTTACTGAAAACTAAATCAAGAATATTAATACCTCTAGTCGGCGTATCTATGAATTGAAATAAAAAACTATCTTGTACTACCTCAATAAACTCTACTGAATCGGAGTCGCCTATTTGGTGCTGCCAATCAATGTTCGGAAAATTAAAATCCCCCATAATGCACACATTGCTAAACCTTGATGCTATTTTAATTTCCTCCCATAACGATTTTCCGCCATTTCTACTCATATTAGGCGGTCTATATATAACTCCAATAACTATGGTCTCACTACCTTCGTTAACCTCTACCCAAACACTTTCATTATCATTATTTAGTCTAATACCTGATTTAATACAGCTTTTTAATGTACTCCTGACAAACACTGCTATACCCCCGCCCCTCCTACTTGTTCGGTCATATTTAAACAAACTATATCCTGGAATATCAAATTCTGCTAAAAAATGCCTAGATTCTGTATTAATCCACGTTTCAGTTAGCGCTATTATGTCTATATTTTCTGTGCTAACGAGTGCTCTAAGTTCGTTCATTTTGTTACATAAACTCCTACAATTTGTATAATATACCCTCAACCTATTACTTTTATTTGCAACTAATTTTCTATTGTGTTTAGCTAACTTATTATTTCCTGTTGAACTACTAGCTCTAGACGGAAATTCTACTCTATCAGTATTCTCATCTTTACTATCAGTTACATGTGTAGTGTTATCGACAGTACTATTACACATCACTATATCCGCACTATCTTGACTGATTATTTCTATTTTACTCACTGGTTTGTCACATGAAGTACCTGCTCCATATGGAGACAGTATTTTACTTACACACCCAGGTTTTTTTTAACGAAACCCCGCAACAATCTTGTCGAGTGAGCTGGCCAAGGTCGAAACTCCTAGTCGAGAGAGATGTACTCCATCCTTGTGTTCTTTGTTCACTGGGAATATACATCAGAGGTTGGAGCTAGCGCTTTCCGTTGTAACATTTATGCCATTACTAGTCCAATGAATAAGAGCCCTGATATATTTGAACCCCAGTCGTAACAGAAGGTAGTTTATCATAGTGTAATGTACCAGGTAGTTGTGTAGGTGGTTGTACTTGCTATAGAAGGTAGTTTATCATAGTGTAATGTACCAGGTAGTTGTGTAGGTGGTTGTACTTTATATAGAAGGTAGTTTATCATAGTGTAATGTACCAGGTAGTTGTGTAGGTGGTTGTACTTTATATAGAAGGTAGTTTATCATAGTGTAATGTACCAGGTAGTTGTGTAGGTGGTTGTACTTGATATACAGTAGAAGGTAGTTTATCATAGTGTAATGTACCAGGTAGTGTAGTTGGTTGTACTTGATATAGAAGGTAGTTTATCATAGTGTAATGTACCAGGTAGTTGTGTAGGTGGTTGTACTTGATATAGAAGGTAGTTTATCATAGTGTAATGTACCAGGTAGTTGTGTAGGTGGTTGTACTTGATATACAGTAGAAGGTAGTTTATCATAGTGTAATGTACCAGGTAGTTGTGTAGGTGGTTGTAATTGATATAGAAGGTAGTTTATCATAGTGTAATGTACCAGGTAGTTGTGTAGGTGGTTGTACTTGATATATAAGGTAGTTTATCATAGTGTAATGTACCAGGTAGTTGTGTAGGTGGTTGTACTTGCTATAGAAGGTAGTTTATCATAGTGTAATGTACCAGGTAGTTGTGTAGGTGGTTGTACTTGATATACAGTAGAAGGTAGTTTATCATAGTGTAATGAACCAGGTAGTTGTGTAGGTGGTTGTACTTGATATAGAAGGTAGTTTATCATAGTGTAATGTACCAGGTAGTTGTGTAGGTGGTTGTACTTGATATAGAAGGTAGTTTATCATAGTGTAATGTACCAGGTAGTTGTGTAGGTGGTTGTACTTGATATAGAAGGTAGTTTATCATAGTGTAATGTACCAGGTAGTTGTGTAGGTGGTTGTACTTGATATAGAAGGTAGTTTATTATAGTGTAATGTACCAGGTAGTTGTGTAGGTGGTTGTACTTGCTATTGAAGGTAGTTTATCATAGTGTAATGTACCAGGTAGTTGTGTAGGTGGTTGTACTTGATATACAGTAGAAGGTAGTTTAGCATGGTGTAATGTACCAGGTACCGATCAACGTAAAAGGAGTTTGATCTTTCTTAGACCACGCCTGCTATTATGTGACGCGTTATGGTATGATTTGTATTGATCGCCAAGTTCCTACATGACCTGACCAAGAAAAAGAAACCTTCCAATGGAATAATGAACGTGTGCAAGCTTTCCATCAATTGAAAGATGCCCTTTCATCCTTGGCCGTTCTATCTATCTATTGCTGGACGCCGTTATCCCCGAAGGGGTGGCCATGAACGAAACGCACCCATGCACCTCTGTCCCCAGTCGACGTCCCTCCTCCTATCCAGCACCGCTTTCGCTCATGTACTTCTGAACTCCATCCTTCCAACTCTCACTCTGTCCTAAGTCTCCCTCTGTCCTTTCACCTCACTCTTGTACACTCTCTTAGTCATTCTTATCCCTCAACTTCTTTTTCTCCATGTCCTATCCGAAATTCTGTGACAGCTTTTCCATACTATATGGAATTTTTCCAACTTTTTTCGTGCCATCAATAGCTGGAGTGAGCGGTGGGTGGGGAGGAGCCTTCGTCTTTGCTATACATTTGTTTACCTCGTAGTCAGTTGATTAGTTGTTTAGACGCCAAAACTGCCCCGTAAGGACCAATAGGTTTGTTGCATTTTGTACTTCTTTGTGTTTTCTCGCTTTCCATACGTTCCACATGGCCGAACCATTTTCACACTTTCCAGCACTTCTACATCCACACCACACTTCTCTCACACTTCCTCATTCATCTGTCTATCCCTCCATGTAACTCTTCACACACGTTTCAAGTAACTCATTTCCACCCCTCTCACTCTTGGTTTGAGTCTCTCCACAAACGTCCATGCTTCGCTCCCGTAAGTCAATGTTGGGATTACCACACTGTCATGCAAGAACTTCTTTACTTCCATGCTGACCAACCTATTTCTTGTTACTGCTTTCAGCATTCCTACAACCCTCTTTCCGTGTTGCACTCTCTCCCACACTTAATCTTCATCTATAATTCCATCTTTACTCAACACACTGCCCAAATACTAAAATGAGCTGACATTCTCCATATCCTGACCGTTCAATCTCGCCTCACACTCTGTGGCTCCACCCCTTTCAAAGACCATTACCTTGCTCTTCTGCGCATTTACCATCAGCTTCCATTTTTCACACATTGTTCTAAACATATTTACTAGACCTGCAACTCCCATTCACTATCACTCATTAGAACTGTATCATCGGCAAACAGCAGTACAGGCAATTTCTACTCGTTTCCCTCCCTTAACAGCTACACACCAACATCTAATGCTCTTCCTTGTATTTATTTTATGACTCCATTATATATGTATATTGAACAACCATGGGGACATCACACACCCTTGCTTTAAACCAACATTCAGATAAAAGAACTTGCTCTGCTCATTTTCCACACATACTGACACCTTTGCACCCTCATACATGGTCTTCACTGCTTTCAGCAACTTGCCAACTACTCCGTATATACACAATACTTTCCACATAACTTCTCTATCAACTCTGTCATAGGTCTTCTGCAAGTCCATAAAGGCAGCATACAACTTTTGTAGCTTCTCCAGATATTTCTCCACAACACATTTCATGGCAGTAATCTGATTTTCAAATCCTTTTCCCTTCATAAACCCTCCCTGCTCGTCACCTATCCATTTCTCTGTTCTTGCTCTCACTAGTAACACGATAGTATGTCATATTATACAACATACAATGTTTTAACGTAATTTTTCCATTACATGCATTGTAACGGCTCAGACGGGGTTGCCTTTCAGTAGTTGGAGTGTACTGTAGTACAATAGAGTCCTGCCACAGCACTGCCCTACCAAGTCATCACTGTGGCTGATGTTGGTATAATGCTAACCATGCCTCAGCAAGACTCAACAGAGTCTCCCTGCAGCACTTGCACCTGCAGTATCTGCAACCACACCAGCCTTAACAGTGTTACAAAAAGACAGCACCATAACAAGACTCAACTGTATATTAGGCAATTGGATTATAGAACAATGAAGTCCTGCCCCAACACTGTTCCAACATGCTAACACTGTTGCTGACACAGGTGTGGTGCCAAACAACGCCCAGGTAAGATTCAGTTCCCTGTGGCATCTATCCGCACCCCACCAGCCTCAGCAGTGCCATACCAAGACAGTGCTAAGATAAAGACTTTATTGCATAGTAATGGCTGTTGGTCCACAAGTCTATCGCCATCCCCCCTATTAGTCGCCTTGTACGACACACGCAGTAGGATGCGTGAGGCATATTCTTTATTTCCTCTACCATTAGATGAAGGCCCCCTTACCCCATGGGGGGTCAGGCATATTCCTCGTTGGTTACCCCACACTCCTCTTTCCCCTTTACTCTTATACAGGGGGACTATTATGCCTGTCTTCCAGTCATCAGGTGCATTTTCAAGCTAGGTTTACACATTTTCCATACCCATTCGGTCACTATCTCACCACCTTACCTCAGCATTTACCCACATACTCCATCTATGCCTGATGCTTTCCCCATCTTCACTCTTTTCATGGCTTCACACACTTCTGACCTCCTTATCCCCACCTCTTCCTCCCTTACGTCTCTTCTTCTCCTTCCCATAGCTTATCCAACTGAGTTTGCTGGTACTTCATTCCAAGTCGCAATCCTTAGACTGTATATGGTTGGTCGAAGTTAGTCAACATTATTTCCGTCAGGTTCCGAGACCATTTGTTCGTTATTCGTTGCTGTATAATTTTTATGGGTGGAGGGTCGCAAGCCCACCAACCTAACTTCATTAGTCGTCTTTGACAACACGCAGGAGGCACGTTGTTGCCTTCCCCAAATATACCCAGCCTTTTCACCTTTATACTGACATATCTTTACTAGGCATACTGTAGGAGCAGTTCTAGCTAAAGTACAAGGCAAAAAAGAACACATCATTGCCTGTGCTAGCCACACCTTAACATCATAAGAAATAAATCATGCAGCTACTAAGAGTGAGTGCTTTGGGCCAATGTGGTCTTTACAGCACTTCAAGTCATACTTATTATGCACCAAATTCACTGAAATCATCACCAACCATTACAAAAGTCCGAAACCACCAACGCCTTATTTATTAGATGGAGAGAGATCTTGGAAGAGTTCAACTTCGATATATATAATACCGATCAGGGAACTTTCACAAAAACGCGGATAGCTTCTCCCGTGTTTCACCTACCCAAACCTGAACACGCCCACCTCCTCTCTATGATGCAACCACCCAAACAACAAATGGTCCCAATATATAAAACATATCCCTCAAGATTCTCCTTTAACCCATTCAGTACTGGTGACGTCCTTTTTATTATATTTTGACAATTATTAGACGATTGTATACAGCTTAGGAAGGATGTCTACCCATCCAAAGGCTACAGACTATCTCAATTAATCCTTTTAGCTACCATATATCCATCCTAAGCTTCATAAAATGTAGCTGAAATCAAATACAAAATATGTTGCGAGTACAGAAGGGGTTAATCCAAGCTTGGAAACAAGAAATACCAGTCCTGGCTACCCGCTGAAACTTTGAAGACATTGACAACAATAGGCGACCATCTATTTACACCTTCTGGCCACATTGTAGTAAACCCGGTGGCAGTACTCAATGTAATGCTTTCTGGCATGTAAGCGTTACATGCCAGAAAGCTAAATACATTTAGGAATCAAGAATGTATTATTTTTAATACCACCTACTTGATGTCCCACTCATCCGCACCTGCAAAGAGAACCATCCAAGCATGCATACCTTGCACCAAGGGCAAAGACATCACCCATACCCCTGGCCATTCAGTCACACTCACTGCGACCAAACCATTCAACCTGCTGGCCATTGATATCATGATCCCCCTCAAATCATGCCGATAATTCAGATCCATAAATATATTTGTTGACACTCCAAGTGTGTAATAGCTTCCCCAGTCAAAAGCAATCCGCAATTGCCATTGCAAATATCTTACTTTCCAACTTGTTTCCCTATTTCCACTTACCCCAAAAACTTCACTCCAATAATGCCCCCGAGTTCACTAGCCATGCATGACAATGTCCAGAGGATATGAAATCTCCCACTCCTCACCTTACTGGCTTAAAGACAACCTAATATGTTTAGGAAGTCACTGCAGCATTGCAAACCAATTACGCAAAGAATACCACTACATGGCTGGATAAGTAAATAATCGGAATCGGAATCAGGTTGAAGACAGGTTACTTCAAGGTTAGAAGTACAAGGGTCTAGTGGAGAACAAAGTTTTGAAGGATGAAGAGTTGGAGAGATGAAAGCTGGTGGGCTGACCACCTTGCTATTTTTCGTTGTTTTTAGTCTCTTGAGCAACATGCCACGGGGTGTTGGTGTGGAGAGGCCGCTGTTGTTGGTGAGGGTGGGAGATGATGGAGGTGAAGAAGGAGATGATGTTGGAAATGATGTTGGTCTTGGTCTTGATCCCCTCGTCGATGGTGTGACCGGGCGATGCTGTTGCCAGGAAGTGAAGGGAGTGACTCTTGAAGAGGGAGGGGTCCGCTTGTCGCAGGGCATGATGTTAGGGAGACCACTCGGACTATCATGGTACCCCGTATGTAGACCCCACTTCAGCTTCTCCCACGTCTCGCCAGGAAATCAAGATCCTCTCTTCCTCCTCTCCTGCACCTACAGGTGTTGGCGAGCTGCCCTGGTGGTCGGCGGGAGCTCCGTTGTTGTTGTAGGTGCTGTGGTGGTGGAGAGGATCATTCAATTGGGAATGAAAACCTCACCCCGCGACGATGATATAACACTCCACGAGAGAATATTTGGCAAACCCCCCCCCCCCCCCCCTCCATACACTTGCCATTCCACCACCTCGTCCCCACATCTCGTCAGCATCCGATTCCAACTATGCAATGAATCACATCAAAAACAGGTTCCGACAGTTGAAAAGCTGTCAAGATCTTACACCCAACTTACCCTCAGGCAATCCGTTAAAACTCAAAGAAAACGTTGTGGTATCAAAAGTACCCCTACAAGATATGCTCCATCTAAAATTTGTAGGCCCATTCGAGATCATCAGAATTCCAAATGCATAACAAGTTAATAATATTGTAAACTACCAAGGATAAAAACGAGTATTCCAAAACAGACATTTCAGATAATTGAACCAAACAAAACAAAATAAAATCCTAAAACAATACACCCTAAGACCCTCCCAACACTATTAAAAAGGCTTCCCTACCCCTTGCCTATTGCCCTAAACTCCCTACATGACCTCTCCCACCACCCCCAAATAACGTTAACACACTTTCTTCCACCACGTACACAAAACCCACTAAACCATCTGAAACAAACAAAACTTACACTATAATTTTGCGCCCGCACAAAGTATTAACATCCACCCAGTCATCACTCACTCACTCCAAATAAGCAGCAACACCGTTCCACCATCACCTCCCGTTCCTGAAGTATACGAGCCTAAGAGAATACGAGATTAATGAGGTCTCCAAAGAACTGCCCTCACTTCAGCACCCTCATGCTGGTACGACCAAAAAGGTCCACCAACGAGATTACCACTTGTATGTTTTTGTTTTTGTTTTTATTTTTTAAAGAGACAATGAACGGAGGAAGGAAAAACACAGATAAAACAAAAAGGTCCATGTGCCTAAAGGCATCCTCCATTCATAAAATGTTTGTAACAACTGGATTTAAACTTTTGTAGATTGTAAGTTTGTGGAAAGCAACTCGAGGGAAGTGAATTCCAAAGAGTAGTAGTTCTAGGGATAAATGAATTTTGATAAGCAGAAGTTCTGCATTGTGGAGGAGAAAGTGTAAATTCATGGGCGCTCTCAGCTGCCCTAGTTCTACGGGGCAAGATGTGGAGAGGCGGCACAATTGAAGCAAGTTCCTCGGAACAATTGCTGTGAAAATATCTGTAGAATAATGCAAGGGATGCAACGTTTCTTTGTATGGATAATGTAGGAAGGTCCTGTGTGATTGCAGGGTTATTGATTAATCAAATAGCTTTATTTTGAATTTTGTCCAACTGCCTCAATGCAACCACTCCACTTCCACTCCACAGAGGTGAACAGTAATCCATCTGAGAACGCACATGACTTATATATTACGGCCAACTGCTCGTCAGTGAAGAATTCTCGAACTCTGTACAGGAGTCCCAGTTTTTTAGAGGCATTCTTAGCAATGCTTCTAACATAATGTGTCCAGCTCAAGTTAGTAGTTAATGTTACACCGAGAATGTCAATACTAGGGGAAGTGGGAATAATTACATCATTAAACAATATATGGGAGTCAGTGAGATTCTGTCGGTTAGAAAATTGAATGTACTTGGTTTTCTGTGCATTAAAGGAAACTAGATTCTTTTGTCCCCATTCATTAATTCTAGAAAGGTCCTGGTTCAGAGAAATTGCAGTGTTTATTTTTGAATTTATAAGATCGGGCTGGGTGAAAGAATTGGTAAATGTGAAGGAACTGTGGAGTGTTGAGTCATCTGCGTAGGAATGTATTGGATTATGAGTGGTAGATATGAGATCATAGATATGAATGAGGAACAGAGTTGGGGCCAAAACTGATCCCTGGGGAACACCAGCATTTATTGAGTGAAATTGAGAATAAAGGCCATCTACCATTACACATACTTCTGTTATGAAGATAAGAAGAAATTAGTGGAACTAATGATGTAAGGCCGTAGTGTGACATCTTCGACAATAAGGATTGATGCCAGACTCTATCAAATGCCTTTGATATATCCAGTGCTATTGTATGTGTTTCACCATGTTGGTCTGTAGCTTGGTTGATTTGATGCGTAAGAAGGCAAAGAATTTCTGCAGTTGATCGACATCGTCTAAAACCATATTGCCTATCACTGATCAATTTATTATTCCCAAGATGCTTAATTATGTGATTATTTAATATAATTTCAAAGACTTTACCAAGAGTGGAAGTTATAACTATTGGTCTGTAGTTTGATGGATCTGAAGAGGCACCTTTTTTAGGAACTGGATGGATGTTTGCTTCTTTCCAGGGTACTGGGAAGCATGAGGTATGTTGCACTTGAACACCTGTCCCTAACCTCTGTCACCCAAAATCACAAGATATTCCACCTCCAGTCACAGGGATGTAACTGGATGGTAGTGTTATGCCGAGAGTTAGGAAAGAGGAGAGCCACGAAGTACCCAGCAGCACTAAACCAGCCACAACACCATACAACAGAATAGCTGTGATTCAGACCAATAACGCAGTGCCCTCTCCAGGACGAAATCCAAGAAGAAGCAGATGTATAACCGGCAAGGTCACCAGCCCACCAGAAGACAAGACATGACCCTGAAATCCCTAATTCACTTGGGAAAAATATATGTTAATGTGACCATTAGTACTTTGAGTTGAATTCTCTGTCTGTCGGAGTCCAAATTTTGATATTAAAGAAGCCTATCCATGACATTACAAGCAATCCTAAAGTAATATATAGATTCACTGATATTAATAGTTGGTGTCATGTCCCAGCCAGGGTTCCAACCCAGGCCAGTAGTGCAGCACTCCAGCACCCAAACCACTAGACCACCGAGGAGAACATTGCTGTTGGTAATCTCTGAAATGTCTTGGACTCTTTCTTTTTATACCTAACAACTACTACTCCATACATCTTAATTAAATATATATCTTCTGTTGTAAAAACTGATGCAAAGTAAGTATTGAGGGCAATACTCATTTGTACTTCGTCTTTGGTGAATTCTCCATGTTCATCGACTAACGGTCCAACAGTTGAAGTAACAACTTTTTTCTTTCTGATATAACTATAGAATTATTTCGGGTTTGTTTTACTATGATTCGCAACATATAACTCCAGGGTCTTTTTACTTTGCTTAATTAACTTTTTGGCTTTGCGTCGTAGCTCTACAAATTTCACCCGTTCTTCGTCATTATGTGAGGATTTTAATCTATCATTAGCAAACTTTTTAGCAAGCAGGCAGTTTGAAATATCTTTATTCCACCATTTGGGCTTGTCATTATGGCCTGTACGCCATATTTTCGATGGTATGCAGTCTTGCACTGCTTTTAGGTAAGTGTTTGCGAATGATTCCCAAGATGTATTTATGTTTGTTATTGTTAATTAGAAAGCTCCAGTCAGTTTCTATAAACATTGCTCTAAGTTTACGAAAGTTTGCTTGCTTGAAATTAGGGACTTTCTCGATGCTGCTATTTGGTTCGTTACTAGTAAACTTTAAAGTGAAAGTTATCGTACGATGGTCGCTGTTACTTAATTCATCACCGACATTCAAATTCTCTATCAATTCTTCTCTTGTTGAAAGTACAAGGTCAAGGACATTATTTCCACGGGTTAGAGATCTAACAAATTTATATAGCGAACTCTCTTGCAAGTTTGCATAAAGGTCTTGTCCAGAGTGTGAAGTAATACTATCTCCCCACTTGGTCACAGGTTAATTGAAGTCGCCAAAAATTACGGTATCTTGCGAGTTACTTAACTCTGCAATTTGTTCATAAATTTCTCGACCAGTTTGCACTGATTGAGCTGGAGGTCTGTATATTAGTGCAAGTATTATTTTTGTACCTTTATTATTCTTTATTAGCACAAAGGATGTGTCGACATTCACAATTTGAAGTTTTGACAAGAGGGTCGGGTTAAGACTTTCTTTGATAAAAAATAAAACTCCACCTCCATTTCTATTATTTCGGCTTTTCTCAAACATTACATAACCGGGAAGTGAATACTCTGCCAAAAAGTCTTTGTCTTCTGTATTGAGCCAAGATTCTGTTATGCCAATAACATCGTCATTTTCTGAAAACACTAGTTCCTCTAAATCTGAAAATTTATTGCGTATGCTACGAGCGTTTGCATAGAAAATATTTAATGTTTTGGATTTGGAATTTACGGAACGCTCTTTATTCAAATTCTTGGTTCTGCTCGGATCTACATTTACGTACCTGTTTGCCCTCAGTCCTCGATTGTCATCCCTGGTTGTCCTCAGTCCTCGGTGTCCTCGATCATTGTCCCTAGTGGTCCTCGGTCCTCGATCATTGTCTCGGGTGGTCCTCCGTTCTCGCTGTCCTCGACCGTCGCCCTTGGTTGTCCACGGTTCTCGATTCTTGTCCCTGGTGGACCTCGGGCATCGAACCTCGTCGCTGGTGGTCCTTGGTTGGCTCTGCTTTTTCTCCGAAAATCCTTTACTGCGTCGTGAAGCAGGTGGCCAAATCTTGCTGCTCCCACCTGGTTCAGATAGACTCCATCCGCTACAAACAGATGATCTTCACGGTAGAAGTCATTCCAGGTATTGATGAATCCAACGTTTTCCTCCCTGCAGAGGTCAGCCAGACGACGATTTACGCTAGTGGCCATATTAAAGAATTGGCTCTTCAGACCGATCCTGGGGACGATCCCTGATATGATGACTCTGCCTGACTTTTCCTTATACTTCTGAATCAGCTTCCGGTACTTGAGCAGGAGGTCCTCCGATCGGGTCCGCTGCATGTCGTTAGATCCGACATGAATGACGTATATTGTGCGTGAGGGGGCTAACTTTGAAATTTCGTTGACTGCAGCTGCAACGTCGTCCACACCGCCACCCGGGATACAAAAGCGCTTCCTGGTCCTGGGTGCCCTGGCACAGAACTCCATAAGTTGTCCACGAACCATGGGATCTCCTACGAGCCGAATTTCTTCTATTTCTTCTTCGTCGTCTAAGTCCGCAAAAATCTAGTAACGGTTCTGGCACATGGTTTCGGTGATGATCCTCCTTGTGATGGGGCGAACGTTGTTTCTCACGACGCTGAAGTTGTCCTGAGAGGGAGCGGAGTCATTATTTTCCTGACATGGTACATGTACTGAAGCGGGTACCGCTATATCAGGCGTTGGGCTGCTGGAAGATGCCACAGTGGTAGTATTTGCTTCATTTGATGATACTGTACTCCTACGTTGAGCGTCGCAAATTCTTGGAGTGTTTCCAGCTTCTTGGTGAGGCCGTTAATCTGGACGTTAGCTTCATCCAGTTTAGCTGCCAAATCTTCTCGGAGCTGGCAGAATCGGCAGACATGAAAATCGGGGCAGGCAAACATGGTAGGGCCAAACCTACCGGAACAGTTCGTGCAGGCGCGAGACATTGTGACAATAACAAAACTTCAAATCACTTCACTCTAAGTCACTTCTAATCACTTGTCTCACTTCAGAACATTTTATTCACTTCACACACTTCAGATAACTTTACTTACTGTAAGTCACTTCACTCACTTTAAATCACTTCACGTCACTTCTAATACAATTTAAGTCTAAAAAAAATACTTTTACAACAAGTCAATAATACACCTGGAATGAAAAGAAAAATGACGACACAAGATTTACTAGAAAGTACAAAAGTAAATGTGAATGGGAGGTTAAATTAACCTAGTGAGAAACTGGAAAGACAATAGTAGTTAGTGTATACAGTGGTCGACACAACAAAATTATGGACTTTGTAATATCCCTGACAAGAGTGTATAGTCTAATGGCTTAGGAGTTGATTTGTGCACTTTTGGAAACAAATGTCAATTTTGGCACACATGTACATTAGACCGTTGCGAGTAAAACTGGATATAGAAACACTCTTGTGGACCCCCCCGGGGGCCGGGGGCGCCGCCCCAAAGTCCGCCCTGCAGAATCTCAAGTTGCCTCCATATAACTCCCCATATCTCCACTCCTAATCAATATATTTTAATTCTGTTTGCAGCTTTTACTTCCTAATAACATTGCCAAAAAATGTTATTAAATAACAAAATATGATTAAATCAGTCGTTTCTATGGTATTTTTGATTTTGTTAAATATTTTATGTTACCGTTTTGTAAAGTCTTTTACAAAATCATTAATATCACGAAAATTACGCATCAAATCGTACCTTATGTTGTATTACTTTTTGTTAAAAAAATATGAGTAATATAATGCCACAAAGAGATTGAAAATATATTAATTAGGGCCGGAGATATAGAGAGTTACGTGGAGACAACTTTAGCGTTGTCTGGGCGCACTGTGGGGTAGCATTCCCGGCCACCCTTGATTTTGTAGCTATTTATTCTTCTTGAAATGGCACTTATAATAAGCTTGCAACCAGCTTAATGTTCATAGTTCCTCACATTGAATATTCTGTTGTTTCAGGTCATGTGTGAGAATAAGACGATAGCCATAACCTACATCAAACATTCAGAATGGCGACTGAAATAGACTGGAAGGAATGTGTGTTTTGCCAAGAAAAAACATCTGAAGATCTTGAATGTCCTGCCAATACAAAAAGAAACGACAGAGGTCAAGGGTATGTTACTTTAGAAACAATTATTAAGCAATTCCAAGAGGCCGATGCTCTTCCAGAAGACATAATCTTGATTTTTTTTAGTGCAGGTGTCCTGTCTGAACACTGTGCTTCATGGCACAAACGTTGCAGAGTAAAATACAGTAGTCAAATTCTGAAACGAGTACAGAACAAGAAAAGGAAACTCTTGGAAACACTTGAGAATGATAAAGAAGTTGCAAGGTCATCATCAAAATCTGAAGGAAACACCAATGATGAGCTTTGTTTGGTATGTGATAACATTGTTGAACACTGTGATGTATATAGGCGTGTAGCTGCAACACATAGTTTAGATGAGAAAGTGCGCAAGTGTGCAATAGATCTTGTTGATTCAAAATTGCTGGCAAAAGTATCTGTAGGTGATGTAATAGCGATTGATGCAGTTTATCATGCAAACTGTTTAACTGCATTGTACAAGAAACGACAAATATTTACAATCCACTGATGAAACTGTTGCCACCAACAATGTTCATGGTATTGTGTTAGCTGAACTGATATCATACATAAATGAATCTCGAAATTACTCAAACATCAACACATTCAAACTTACAGATCTGGCCCATTTGTACAAAGAACGATTGCTGTCCCTTGGTGTGGAGGATGAACACATACACGTGACAAGATTAAAAAACAGAATTTTGGCACAAATACCAGACTTGGTGTGTCATACAGATAAACACAGTAAGGGCCAGAGCACTTTGTTAATATTCAAGGACGATGTTGACAATATGATAGATGAATGTGTAACAGGTAGAGATTATGACGATGAAGCACTGCAGTTAGTAAAGGCTGCTGAGATTGTTAGGCGTGAGATATTTCAGATAAAACAACAGTTCAATGGCTCAATTACCCCTGACTGCCAAGGCAGTTCTGTTCCATCTTCATTGTTAGCTCTGGTGGAAATGGTGTTGCATGGCCCAAACATAAGAAACCGTGAGAATTCATCAACCCAAAATCATACTGTGTCTATTGCTCAACTCATGCTCTTCAACAGTGTAAAGCGTGCCAAAAAAAAAAAAAAAAAAATCTGGGTGTGGTAGACACACAACAGATCGGGAAACCCCATTGCCTCTGTATGTGGGTTTAAAGATACACACACTAACATGCAGCAAAGAATTGGTTGATATTATGTACAAACTTGGGATGAGTGTTTCCTATGAACGTATTCTTCAAGTGTTAACAGACATTGCTAATAAAGTATGTGAGCGGTTTGAAGCAGAGAAGACTGTTTGTCCCATGAATTTGAAACATAAGCTGTTCACTGTTGCTGCCCTAGATAACATAGACCATAACCCAAGTGCAACAACAGCTCATGATTCATTTCATGGAACAAGCATCTCAGTTTTTCAGTGTCCAACTTCATTAAATCGAGGTACAGAGAGAAATCCTATATCTTTGGAGAAACAACAATATGCAAGAAAAGTATGTGACCTGCCACAAGAATACACTGACGTTGTTCCTGCAAGACTGCACACTAGTAGACCATTCATTCCACAGGTGACTGGCCCAATTAACCCATAACTATCGGGGCGCAACATAAGTCGAGTATAATAAATCTGGACTATCTGGCGGCGCTCGACATGTGTCGTGTGGCAATTTCAGCACGTAATGTTGCTGAGAGAGAGAGACAAGTGGTGGCAGGAGAGTAGCGAGCGTATGACTGCTCCAGACCACCGCGGCGAACCTACTGACACGAATCCCACCTCCTCCCTCCCTCTCTCACTCGCTATATACGGAATTGTATGGGGAAAGTGCCGAATTACATGCTTTTTGCACTCGCGTTGCGCGGTTGTTGCAAGAAAACTAGCCATCATAAAAGGATCGTTATGGTGTCATTGGAAAGCTCTGTTTATGCCCTTTCAGGGATAGATACTTGTTTTACGCTCTGGGTCTTATTTAGGCATGAAAATGATCACGTAAACAGCCCTATTTTGGCTAAAAACACCCCGCTGGTGGCTACATATTATATACCGCCTAGGCCGCTCGTAAGGTGTTAAACCCTCGGAGAATGTTTATCCGGATGCCTTGGATGAAGAATATGAATGGTTGCACAATGTTAGAGACCTATACAAGAAGGACCAACTCGCCACTGAAGAGTTCATATCCTGGGCTGCATTTCATACCGCTAGACAACCACAAGTACCACAACAAGTTTCTATAGGTGCAATGCTACCCATGTTCTATGAGAATGCTCACACTGTAGCAATGGTTAAGCATGGAATGAAGGTTGTGAGTGAAGCTTCGCAGTTCCTCAATCCTGGACAAATTCCAGTGATGACAGTAGATCAACCTTTATTTGCATTGGCCAAACAAGTACAGTGGTGTTGGCCAGAGAGCTATGGGGAGGATAAGTTTGTCATCATGCTTGGTGGCCTCCATATAGAAATGGCGGCGCTCAGAACATTAGGGACATGGCTTAAGGGAAGTGGATAGGTGGAGGTCATCGTGCGATCAGACATTGCAACACCTGGTACTGCAGAATCATTTGAGAAAGCATCACATGTGACCAAGACTCGCCGCTCTCATCAGATTACTGCAGCTTCTCTGTCAATCCTACAACAACGTGCTTTCCATACTTACACAGAGGTGATCAATGACCAAGAAGAGGAGACAATGGGTTTCAAGGCTTAGACAGAGATGAGAAAAAATCAAAGTCCACAGTTTCTGTTCTGGCACCTCACTATGGAGTTTCAGCTGTTGATCTTGTCTTTTGTGAGAGCACAGAGAGAAGGAAACTTTTCTCTTTACTTAGAGACACTCACTATGTTGATGCCATGGTTTTTCGCTTTAGACAGCACCCACTATGGTCGCTGGCTACCAGTGCACATTAGGGATATGACTATGCTGTCTGGAGTCCACCCTGAAATCTGCGAGCAGTTCCAGAATGGACATTTTGTCCTTCACAAAACATCAAATGTGTTCTCTGGAATGGCAATTGATCAATGCCATGAACAAAATAATGCTATAATAAAGGGACTGGAGGTGCTGTAGGGCTCTCCGAAGGTGGACAGTAGCAGGACCAGAGTTAGCAATATTGTTGACAGAGTTTGACCAGTCAATGAAAACTAACATTTCCAAAAAAAACAATCATCATGAACAAGTACCAAGGATCCAGAAACAATTCAGAGATAAAGTTAATGCTATGGTGAACACATTTGAGGAAATGGGAAACCCATTCAATGAGACATCAGATGATTTGGTGACTCTGGACACAAAAGATATTATGGATACAGCTGTTGTGCAAAGCATCAAAAATGTCATTGACGTAGGTCAAACCAAATATGAAATGTATATCAGTGAGAGGCTGGAATCATCATTGAGACCTGTTACACACCCCATCCCAAGAAGTAACTTGCCTCTCTTCAGCAAACAGAAAACCATCAATAAATCTAAAGCACAGTTGAAAGTCAACACACTTCAAGATAATGTAGCTTTGTTTTCAGAGTTGTATATATCATGCCAGACACGATCAATAAATATGTATGACTTCTTTATGTATGAAACTCAACCCTATCCACCATCATTATCCGAACATGGCAAGGTACGTTTGGGCAAGAAGTCAGATTTAGTGGACTGCCTTTTGGAGCCAGATCTACTGAAATGTACTGAAGCACCTGCTGGAGAGGCCAAGATATTTTATGGTGCTGCAGTAGTGCATTTTATGGAACCCAAGACTGCATGTACGTTTGGGGAATATGCAGAACAAGTATTTCTCCCATATATTGACCGACAGAGTGCACACAGGGTGGATATTGTGTGGGACAGATATTTTCCTGAAAGTCTTAAAGAGTCTGCCAGAGTTAAGAGAGGAAAAGGTGACAGAAAAAGAGTTTTGAAAACAACAAAGATTCCAAAAAAAAAAAAATTTGTTTTGCCAAATCAAGACAACAAGACAGAACTGTTTGGCTTCCTCACATCCTACATTAGAGACAACTTTCAAACAAAGAAGGTAGTGTATGCCACCTGCGGAGAGAATGTTATATGCACACGGGAGAATGCTGACTGCACAAATATCCAGCCTTGTAATCATGAAGAGGCAGATTCAAGAATATTTGTTCATGTGCGTGATGCTGCACGAAAGGGCTGTAAACGATTGCTCATACGAACGGTGGACACAGATGTAGTGGTGCTTGCCAATGCAAATTTTGTGAAAGTTGAAGTTGATGAACTGTGGGTAGAATATGGCCTTGGAAAGCATCTGAGATATATCCCTGCACACATCATTGCATCAAATCTTGGTGTCCAAAAATCACAAGCACTCTCAGGATTTCACTCTTTCACTGGTTGTGACACAGTTTCATGTTTTGCAGGAAAAGGTAAAAAGTCTGCATGGGATGTGTGGAGGGTATTCCCAGATGTGACCCAAGCTTTCTGTGATTTGTCAGCACCTCTTAGCAGTGTCAGCGATGACGTGTATCAGCTACTTGAAAGATTTGTTTTTATTTTATATGATCGAACGAGTTCTTCTATCAATCTTGATGAGAGTAGAAAAGAGCTTTTCACTAAAAGGTACCGACGGAAGATTGAGAGCCTACCACCCACAACAGCAGCATTCAAACAACATGTGAAACGAGAAGCCTACCAAAGTGGACATGTGTGGGGTCAAATACTTGTTCCTGAAATGCAACTGCCATGCCCCTCTGAGTGGGGATGGTCAAGAACCACACATGGCTGGGAACCATATTGGACCACTCTGCCAGCTTCAGCCAAAGGATGTAGAGAATTGAAAAAATGTTCATGTAAAAGCTCATGTAGTAATCGATGCGGTTGTGCTAAGGAATTATTAGTGTGCACACCAATGTGCAACTGTGTCTGTGAAGAAACATTATTGATGTAACAATTGTATAATCTGTATCAAAGTTCCCTCTAACAAAACACCTTTTTTCTAATTTTGATATGATTGTGTGAAATATTAGAGATTAAGAACTTACTTTCACTATCGTGTGCAACCTTGTTAGGTAAGCCTTTTGTAGTCTACTACTTATTTTGCAGCAAATTTAATTGTTTAGTTATGCAAGTATAATCTTGTTTAGTTGTGCAAGTATAATCTTATCCATTTTAACCCTTTCAGAATCCGAGGACGCCCTTTTCTTCTCTTTTCTGGCTATTATTAGACTATTTTATTTAGATTAGGAAGGTGATATAGAAGTCAAGAGAAGATGGAAAATTGAATGTTATTGTGTAATTTGATCGCATAAGCATAAAATACATTGTGATGGATATTTAGAAAAAAAATTAAGTTTTTTATTTATCATCATCAAATAAGTTATAAGTTACACACTTCTATATTTAGTGTACAGTCGAAAACATGGGTTTTGGTATAATAACTGTATCACGACAATATTAGATAGGTGGTCGGGAATGCTACCCCACAGTGTGCCCAGACAACGCTAAAGTTGTTTCCACGTAACTCTCTATATCTCCGGCCCTAATTAATATATTTTCGATCTCTTTGTGGCATTATATTACTCATAATTTTCTTAACAAAACGTAATACAACAACATAAGGTACGATTTGATGCGTCATTTTCGTGATATTAATGATTTTGTAAAAGACTTTACAAAACGGTAACATAAAATATTTTACAAAATCAAAAATACCATAGAAACGACTGATTTAATCATATTTTGTTATTTAATTACATTTTTTGGCAATGTTATTAGGAAGTAAAAGCTGCAAACAGAATTAAAATATATTGATTAGGAGTGGAGATATGGGGAGTTATAATGAGGCAACTTGAGATTCTGCGGGGCGGACTTTGGGGCGGCGCCCCCGGCCCCCGGGGAGGTCCACAAGAGTGTTTCTATGTCCAGTTTTACTCGCAATGGTCTAATGTACATGTGTGCCAAAATTGACATTTGTTTCCAAAAGTGCACAAATAGGGGTATTTTTTGCACTAAGCCACTAAGACTAGTAATAAGCCTATTAATATGATGACAAGTATCTGAAATGCACTTAATAGGATATCAAAAATATCACAGTAACAAAATTATTCTAACCCAATATTAAAACTATCTTAACAAATGCCAGTGTGTGCGATTTATATAGTCAACCAAGAGGAAAGGTTCAACTAGGTACAGTAATGGCTAGACTTTGATATATAAACTACAAGGAGAGGGTTAATTTGTGTGTGCGTACACAGGTGGCGCTGGTGTCGGCGGCGGCGCTCTGTTTGGCAAAGATAATTTTGATAAACAAACGTTTATCAGTCAAAAATACAGGTACAATGTCATGCAAGATAACTACTGGGTGATTTACTAAGCACTTAACTACAGTGAGGGCAAAAATTACTACAACAAGGGCTAGAACAATATAATATGGAACAAGCAAATAGTTTGTTCGCACTAGTGCGTCGATCGTCACTACCCGGTACTATGTAAACAATGGCAGTCTCGATAAACAAACGTTTGTCAGCCAAAAAACAAAGCAGAATAACATGCAAAGCAACTACTGGGTGGTTTAACTAGCTCTTTCCTACAGCTCGTGCAAACATATAAAGGAATGAGCAATGTAATACTCAATATATGGTAAAATTTCAAGCGGCGGGCGAAGTGCTGTTGACACTTTCAGTGTAACCGTGTGTGTGAGGTAGGTTCGATCGGGAAGGTATGGAGGAAGTGGAGAAGATGAGCAAAGTTTTAAAGGAAGAGATCTGTGCAGCATGTGAGGAGGTGTGTGGAGTAAGGAGAAGAGGGAGGGGAGTGAAAGGTACAGCATGGTGGACAGAAGAGGTAAAAATAGCTATGGAAGACAAGAATAAAGCGTATAGAGAGTGGTTGGGTAATAGAGGGAATGAAGATTTGGAGAGACAGAAACAAGCGAGGTATGTGGAGAAAAAGAGAGTGGTGAAGAGGGTAGTGAAGGGAAGTAAGAGAAGAGTAGATGAGGAATATAGAAGGAATCTGAGTGTAAAATGGAGGGAGTGTAAGGAACTGTTCTGGAAAGATGTCAAGAAAGTTAGGGAAGGTAGCAAGGGAAACAGTAAGGGTCTGAAAGATAAGAATGGGCGAGTGCTAGCCAAGAAACAAAGGAGTCGAAAGATGGAGGGAGTACTTCAACGAATTGCTAAATGTAAGGAATGAAGCGCCAGCAAACATAGTTGGATGGGGTATGGGAGAGAGAAGTAGTGGAGGAGGAGGTGGGGATTAGGAGGTCAGAAGTGTGGGGGGCCATGACAAGAGTGAAGATGAGGAAAGCACCAGGAATAGAAGGAGTGTGTGGGGAAATGCTGAGGTATGGTGGTGAGATAGTGATCGAATGGGTATGGAAATGTGCAGACAAGCATGGGAGAAGGGGAGTGCACCTGATGACTGGAAGACAGGCATAATAGTCTCCCTATATAAGGGTAAAGGGGAAAGAGGAGTGTGTGGTAACCACCGAGGAATATGTCTTCTAAGCGTAGTAGGGAAGGTGTACAGTAGGGTAGTGATTGAGAGTGAGAGTGAGAACGGAGAGATGGATAGGTGATGAGTAGGGCGGTTTTAGGAAGGGAAGAGGATGTGTAGATCAGATTTTTACCCTAAAATGTGTTGTGGAGAAATATCTGGAGAAGCAACAAAAGGAGTATGTTGCCTTTATGGACTTGGAGAAGGCCTATGACAGAGTGGATAGAGAAGGTTTGTGGAAAGTACTTAGAATGTATGGAATAGATGGCAAGTTGCTGAAAGCAGTGAAGAGCAAGTATGAGGGTGCAAAGGCGGCAGTACGTGTGGAGAATGAGCAGAGCGAGTTCTTTGATCTGAATGTGGGGTTGAAACAGGGGTGTATGTTGTACCCGTGGTTGTTTACTGTATATATGTATGGAGTCATGAAAGAAATACAAGGAAGAGCAGTGGATGTTGGTGTATTGCTGATTAGGGAGGGAAATGGGTGAAAGCTACCTGTACTGCTGTTTGCTGATGATACAGCTCTGATGAGCGATAATGAATGGGAGTTGCAGGGTCTCGTAAATATGTTTGGAACAGTGTGCGAAAAACGGAATCTGAAAGTAAATGCGGGTGAAGAGCAAGGTTATGGTCTTCGAAAGGGGTGAAGCCTTAGAGTGTTAGGTGAAGTTGAACGGCCAGTTTATAGAGATTGTCAGCTCATTTAAGTATCTGGGCAATGTGTTAAGTAAAAATGGGACTATGGATGAAGAAGTGCAGGATGGGGTGCAACAGGGGAAAAGGGTTGTAGTTCCTACAACCCTCTTGCAAGCAGTAACAACAAATAGGGTGGTAAGTATGGAAGTGAAGAAGTCCTTGCATGACAGTGTGGTAATCCCGACACTGACTTACGGAAGCGAAGCATGGACGTTGGAGAAGAGACTCAGAGTGAGAGGGGTGGAAATGAGTTACTTAAGAAATGTGTGCGAAGTTACATGGAGGGATAGACGACGAATGAGTAAATAAGAAGCAGGTGTGGTGTGGAGGTGGATGTGCTGGAAAGTGTGAAAAGGAACACTTTGAGATGGTTTGGCCATATGGAACGTATGGGAAGCGAGAGAATGACTAGGAGGGTGTACGAGAGCGAGGTGGAAGGACAGAGAGGGAGAGGTAAACCGAAGGAGAGGTGGAAGGATGGAGTGAGGAAGTAAATGGATAAAGGCGGTGCTGGTTGGGAGGAGGGACGTCGACTGATGGGAACAGAGATGCATGGGGGCGGTTCGTTCGTGGCCACCCTTTCGGGGATCACGGCGTCAGGCAATAGATAGATAGATAGATGACTATTATTCCATAGACATATTGAGATTGTACCCTAGTTGTTAAGGAATAAAAAGTGTAAAACCGCTTATGCGTATTCTGTGTCCATTGCTCGTTACTGTAGTATTGTTGTAATAGGACACGTCTGATGACTAATAATTGTATTCTTAAAGTTAGCAAGAATTAAAAAAACAAACATTCCTACTAAAATTGGTTTTATTGAATAGCGACACTGAAATTGCATTAGAAAAAGGACAATTTCATTCACACACTCGGCCACTCAATCTAACCCACTTTTCTAACTCACTTTCCTAAATATAACTACCCAGTATTATAACTACCCCTAAGAATACCCCAAATCAATATACTGATACTGCTAGTCATACGAAATCTCACATCAACCAACCCTTTAGTCTACTGTGACACTGATAACTTTGTCCATCCCGGCAAACGACCGCATGATCGAATAAGGTACGAGATGTTATCGCAAACGTCAATCACACTCATCAGTCTCTCTCTCTCCACTCTCACCTCCCCACCTCAGTCACGTGACTCGCTAGACTAATGAGAGTTGCCTAATTAAATGGTCTCAAAAAAGGCAGTACGTCAATACCTAGGGAGTCAAGCCGACAATCCTCTAATGGTAGCCTCACCTTCTGTGGGGTCAAGAGCTATGGCGTCACTCACCGACACACACCACACACACGTGACTCGCTAGACAAATGAGAGTTGCCTAATTAAAGGGTCTCAAAACGGGCAGTACGACAAGTCCTAGGGAGTCAAGCCAACCATCCTCTAACGGTAGCCTCACCCTCTGTGGGGTTAAGAGCTACAGCGTTACTCACCGACACACACCACACACACCCCACACTCACCCCTGGCCACGTGCATAGCTAAATCAGTGGGAAAATACCGCAGGGGAACTATGTCGCTCTGGCATCCCTAGCCTTTAGCAAGCCCTCTGTGGGGTCATGCTTACACCTGCCATTCTCGGCCATAGCATTAAGCTAATTCGGTCGGCGTCACAACCTTGGCCATGTGTACGGTCTGGCACAGTCTTGGTGACTGGCCGACGCACACAACCACACCACCACACATCACTCTGGATATCTCAATCAACGTTGACACTTGTCTAACTTCTTACGACTGGGGTTCAAATATATCAGGGCTCTTATTCATTGGACTAGTAATGGCATAAATGCTACAACGGAAAGCGCTAGCTCCAACCTCTGATGTATATTCCCAGTGACCAAAGAACACAAATACTCTCTAGAGTTCTATATGCAATAATAGGCTATCAAACTCTCAATAAATGTGCGTGTATTCTAGGCTTAATGTTATGTGAAAACAGCCTATTACTACCTATAACCGAAGGTGCTTGGTTATGGTATGCAAAGTAAGGTGGTAAGAGAGGTTACAGCTTACGTTACTTTAATCAATAAATGTCAGGCACTCCTGCATGAAAGAAAGTGCACTAAAGTCCTTCAACACTAACAAGGAATCTTCTTTAAATGTTTGATGCTATAAAGATGCTCGAATCGGAAATGGAACCCAAAAAAGGCTGGCAGCGGAACAATGCTCGAGCATGCTATGCTCACAAAAAGGCAGAATATATAATGCAGTCGGAGCCAAGAATATCCTAAACACTACAACAATAATACTACTCGCCACAGCAATACAGTATTCCTATCAACAAAAAGAGCCTAAGTCGTTTGTGTATCAATACATCAAACTAGGCTGCGAAATGCTTGTGTAATCATAAATGGGTATGCATAATAAGAGTAATTGGTTTAATATACTTATTGTCTACTATGATTGATAAAGTCTAGCTAGAGTCAATGATACGAGATACTAGTGTGCATGGCATGCCGCATAGCCTAGTGCAAATCTCAAGTCTGTGCGTCAAATATTACGTTATAATGAAGGGTAGCTCTCTTGAGAAACCTTAATACCGAAGTATTAAGCGTTCTCCTGGCGTACCTCAAAGACAAACAACGAGCTTAGAACAGTGCAGAATGGTATAGGCAAAAAGCCCTCATTCGTGCATGCTCTACTCTCAATGGCATACAGACTAGAATTTACTCAATCAACTCCAGTTCTCAGGTATGTCGTGCAGCTTTTAACTAAAGCCAGCACTCATTGGAAACAATACCTTATAATATCAGACCACTAGTCTAGCATTATCTAATCCAGCAGAACACTAATAATTATAGGAAGCAGTACTGAACTATATGAATGCTAACCAATGCTTCGTGATCAACTTATCTTAACAACTAACATACATAGATTATATCAGACCTTAACGCACAATACATCTGGCCAGCATGAAGCTGATTTTGCAGAGTTACCAGAGGGGGTATAATGTTAATAAAAGGTGGTGAAAAATATGGAAAATGAGAGAGATAGGCAGAGGAAAAGATTCTCAGATGCAGAGCGGGGAACAGGTATCAAAGGGATAAGAGGGATGCGTTCTAGAAACCAGATCTGAGGGAGAGAGTGGCGAGGGACCTGTATATATACCAGCACTAGCTCGAGGCGCGTGGGAAAAAAGCGGTAACAAGTCCTCCAACCAATACTAAAGAAGCCAGCCAAACATAACGTCACAAAGCATGGTAAAAAGCTCCCTCAACGAATCCCCACGAGACCAGCCAGCTATGACGTCATCGAGTATAGCAAAACACTACGCGCCTCCTCTCACTCTGTTCTACTCTCTCTCTCTCTCTCTCAATTCCTATCATTACTTCTTAATGATAAAACATATACTTTGCAATTAAATATATAAAGCCTTTGACATGGGCAAAAACAAAGAGCCTTTCTGGACTGCCCATGACACGAGCTTTCATATGAAATAAAGCACACAATAATACATCAACTGTAGCCACATCCACTGCCCTGGCGATCCTAGCGAGTCACTGTAGGACAAGCCATGCGGTTCTAACGGAGTGGTTAACGTCACAAACTGAATTGGACTCACCTGATTATGGTAGAATTAAGGCACGAGATGCCCTCGCAGCCCTGCCGACTCATTCATCGCGGGCACAACAAAAATGGACTATCTCGTTGGAGTCAGGCAGGAGAAGGAATAAGGCCTGTCCTGGGCATTCCAACCCCCTTTAGAGCCTCGGTCCCCTTCTCCCAAATGCATTTTGAAATAGGTGCCAATGAAAAGGCTGGACACTCCCTATGACCACGCCTACAAGCGCGAACACACACACACACGTACGTGTAGCTCCTAGCGGTACACACTATATAGGCCTACAAGCAAGAACGCACACACGCACACATGTATGCCATGACGGTCACCTCTCACCCCTCACTCCCTCCTTCTTTCTGTACAGCTGTTCTCTCGACTCCCAATTTTCCCGCGCTGGATAAATCTACATATCTACCTATAAGTATATAATCTCAGTCACGGACCTGTAACATTTGTGTATAGATCTGAAAGTTACTCCTATCCCAGCTGGGAACTAATTCAGTTGACGATTAGCTTCAATTCCTAAGTAGGAAATCGCAATCAGTCTATCTCATGTTTTCTTATAAACGTGGCATAACAGATATAAGCTGAGAAGAGTTGCCAAGGTCTTTGACCAGTTCTCAAACGTCCTGTTACCAGGCACCGATCGATACAGGCTGTTAAAAGGACCTCATATTATTGACGGACATCGACCGTCGCTGGTATTGACGAGTTACTTTTTTACTGTCGGCCAACGTACGTCACTGGGACATTAGGTGTTAAGATAAATATACACACAATTTTCACATGTTCACATGTAGCTTGTATGCAAAGAGTGTCCATGTAGGGCCGAAACAGTTGTATACCATGACAAAATATAGGACTTCGCTTTGGGTTTTATTTACGGTACCTAACCCGAGAAAGGCAAAAATTCTCATAAGAGGTTTGGTGAGCAAAGGCGAAGGTCCTCATAAGATCCAAGGCCTAAAAAAAGCCTTTTAAAACGCCCAGTGGCACTCAAGACAAAGCAATATGTTACCATTGCTACCATTCTTACATATGTGTCCCAACCCTCCCTTCCCCTCCTTTTCCCCCCTCCTCAATTATCACCTATTTTTCCTCTTATTCCCCCTTTTATCGGGTAATTTTTAGTGCAAATATCCTTCCCACTGTTTCTATAGCATGGGCGAGGCATCTAGAGATACTTGCAACAGAGAGACTTCTACTTAGACCTGTCAGTGTTGCTTGAGAACTCGGGAGGAGAGGATATATGCCGCAGCAGCTCTCCACTCATGAATGGACCGGTCGGCAATAATGCATGCTTTTCACCCCCCAAATACTATTCCCACAAGTTTTATTGCTCTTAAATGTTAACATCTTCATATTAAACGTAAAATAGACGCATATGAATAAGTAATAACGATATTTAAGGTAAAATTACGATTTTCGTTGGGAATGAACCATAATACCTCTGCATGGCCAAATACCATAGTCAAGTCTTTGCAGGGTTAACCAACTGCCTGCTAAATAAGAAAACACCGTAACATTTAGTTATAGAGAGTCCTCAGTCAAAGTGTTTGTTGTGGTTTCACCATTTACAAAATTCCCCAGGCAGTTTGTTTCACATATCTATCTATCTATATCTGGACGCCGTGATCCCCGAAGGGGTAGCCACGAATGAATTGCCTCCATGCACCTCTGTCCCCAGTCAGTCAACGCCTCTCCTCCCATCTAGCACTGCTTTCACGCATATACTTCTTAACTCTATCACATATTATTATAATAATATGATACAGTGCAGTTATTACTATTATGAGTTATAGGTTATTTGTTGTTTACAAATTACGGACGTGCACTTCAATATGACACATAATTGGAAGTAATGTATCAACAATTACAACAGAAACAATGTGACCTCTTTTCAGCACAATAACTAAGGGTGGTGATCGCGTGGGTGAAAACAAATATGTGTATGAGATAGTAGTAAAAAAAGGCATATAAAGGATGAAACACATTCTATGTGTCAATAAATGTTCATTCTTTTTGTCCATAATTATTGCATTTATACATTTGACAGTTTGTCCTGCATTACTTAAGCTACTTCACTCGTGGTTAATATACTGTAGATATATATAAATATTATTTCTTATTTTATCATAGTTAAAAATTAATAGTTTATATAAGAATAATTTAACAGGATAATCTACTTGCATGCAACATGTTCCTTAACATGAAGTCTATATAACAAAATCTTCTTAGTGGAGAGTCCAGCAGCCTTCACGATCGATGACCTCCTGTTGTCGGCTGGGTATGGAAGAGACCAGGTCGTAGATGAGGTATGGTTTACCTCGGAGCCCCTCCCAGACCCCTGTAGTGCGCTGCAGAAGCTGCTGCAGGGTCCGCTCCAGCTCGCTTCCCCAGCTGTTGACCTTGTTGCCCCACAGAAACTCAATGGCATTTAAGTCTGGTGCCTTAGTCGACTAGATCCCATCAGGATCGTTGATGTATTTTTCTGGCTATTATTAGGCAATTATAATTTGAATAGGAAGGGTATATGGATGTCAGAATGTTAATTGGGATACTCTGTGCCCATTTAATTCATACAGATCCTCCTTATGCTGTATACAATCGTCTGAAGGGAGCCACAATAAATTGTCAAAATGTGTCATGAACCTCAAGTAGTTGTTGTTGTTGTTGTTGTTGTTGTTCCCTAAGCTGCCTGGCCGAACAGCCCCGAGTCCCTGAGGAAGGCCATGGCCACGATCAGGCTTTCCCACAGAGCTCTCAGTTAGAGTAGATTGTGTTGTTGGCGTAAGTGGTTGTGTGAAATGCAGTCTTCTATGATGAGTTTAATGGTATGGGGTGCTGTGTTACATCCCGGGCAGGTGTCGACGACAGAGTCATCCAGTCTCTTCTGATAGCTCAGGAGAGCTGGATGATGTCAGCATCTCAGCCTAGCCAGGTGGAGTCTGTCCTCGCGAGGAAGGGAGGATTCGGAAGGATGGATTTTGGGAGGTCGTGCTTGCAGCTGCTTGTTGTCTATGAGTGAGTGGATGGATCGGTGAGAGATATGAGTATGGATGTGCTTCTGGAAGTTGGTTCGGGGTGGGCAGGGAGGGAGAGAGGACAGTATTTGTGTGTGATACCGTGTGCTGGGTGTTCTTTTGATATTTCTTGGTGTCTGTGGGTGTGTTGCCATGTAGTTTAGTGGGTGGTCCTGGTTCGTGGAGGCTGCGCCAGGAATTGAGTGCCTCTCATGTCCAGATGGTCTTTGACTTTGAGGATTTTGGTTTCTTCATGTAGGTGATCTGTGGGTGCAGTAGCTGTGCAGTCTGTAATGATCTTTAGGGCTTTGTTTTGAATAGTCTGTAAGGTCTTATGATGTGTTTCAGCTAGGTTAGAAGCCCAGGCTGGGCTTGCGTATTCCATCACTGATCTTATGTTTTGTTTATATACTGTGGTGGTGGTTTCTTTGTTGTGTCCAAATTTTGTGTGAGCAAGTGACATGAGGGCGTTAAGTCTGGGTGTCAGTTTCTTTTTAATGTTTGTGGTGTGCTGTTTGAATGTCATACGAGTATCATATGTTACTCCTAGGATTTTGGGTGTGTGTGTATGTGTTAGTTGTGTGTTGTTTATGGTGAGTTGAGGGATGTATTCGTGTTCTCCTGTCCAGCTTGTGAGCAGGGTTGCGGTGGATTTGGCTGGGGCTAGATTAAGTCTGTTTGTAGAGCACCAGCCATGTAGTGTGTTGAGATAGGGTTGAAGGAGATTTGTTGCTCTTTTTGGGTCTTGGTGTGTGCATGTGAGTGTTATGTCATCTGCATAGGAGGCTAAGTTTATTTGGGGCATATTGGGTGTAGTTATATTGTGCATGTACAGATTGAAGAGTGCGGGCGATAGGACGGATCCTTGTGGGACTCCGTTTGGATTTTTTTTGATTCTAGATGACTGACCGGCAAAAGATACGTGTTCACATCTGCATGCTAGGAAGTTGGCCAGCCATCTTTTTGTGTTGTTGTGCATGTTTGTGTTGTAGATTTTGTTTGTTAGGTTGTGGCGGGGGATGGCACCGAAGGCTTTACTAATGTCGAGTGTGGCTAGTAGTGATCTGTGTGGTGGTCTAGCTGAGTTGATGCCATAAAAAGCTCTTTGTGTAAGGTCTCTAAGAAGTGTGTTTGTGGAGTGCAGTGGCCTAAAGCCATGTTGTGTTGGAGCTAGGGGTAAGTCGGGTGTAATTAGTTGTAATACTAGGCGTTCCATGACTTTGGAAGGGGTGCAAAGGAGTGTGATGGGGCGGTGCGAGGAGGGTGGCGTGGGGTCTTTGTTGGGTTTGGGAAATGTGATGATGATACCATGCTTCCAAATGTCTGGTATTGTGTTGTGTGAATAACTGTAGTTTGATATGTTAGTGAGTGCTTGTATGCCTTGTGGTCCCAGGTGTCTGAGGTGTATGTTGCTTATGTTGTCTAGGCCACAGGCGGGTGAGTGCTTGAGATTGTTAACCCGGGAACTGCGGGAAGACTCTTAAGAGTTCCCCCGGCGGACTGCGGTAAGACTCTTAAGAGTCAGGGAAAAATAAATAAATTTAAAACACCGGGAAAAAAAAAAAATTTTGCCCCTGGGCCATGCCAAATATCACTCCTCACCTCCCCTCCTTCCCCAGTTTCCTCCCCTCCTTCAGTTATCACCTATTTTCCCTGTTATTCCCTTTTCCTGTGGTCTATTTTCGTGCTAACATTAGCGAGTTAGTAGCAGGGCGTTGTCATCACTGTTAGCAAGCGAGTGCAAGAGAGAGAGAGAGAGTATCGATCGATCGACAGTCTCTCTCCAGAGGTGGAGAAAAGTGGTGGGCTGGGAGGTTGCCTCAGCCATACATTGTGGTATAGTGGATAAAAGTATGGGCACTTGTTCTGACTGTCGGTGATTCAAGTCAGGCAGTGAGCATACAAACATTTAGTAGCTTATGTGTAGGCTACTTCCGATATATATATATATATATATAAAATACTGTATATAAACCGATTTTACCTAAGCGATTCAATACTACTTGCAGAATTCTAGGTTGCAGAGTTGCGTATGGATTTTTTTTTTTTTTTTTTTTGTAATGCGAAAACTGCACACCTACTATATTTGTAAATTATGGTGGTGGTTTCTTTGTTTTGTCCAAATTTTGTGTGGGCAAGTGACCTGAGGGCGTTAAGTCTGGGTGTCAGTTTATTTTTCATGTTTGTGATATGTTGTTTGAATGTCATTAGAGTATCATATGATACTCCTAGGATTTTGGGTGAGTGTGTGTGTTATGGGTGTGTTATTTATGGTGAGTTGCGGGGTGTATTTGTGTTCGGCTGTCCAGCTTGTGAGGAGGGTTGTTGTGGATTTGGCTGGGGCAAAATTGAGTCTATTTGTAGTGCACCAGTCATGTAGTGTGTTGAAATAGGGTTGAAAGAGAAGTGTTGCTGTGTTGGGGTTTTGGTGTGTTCATGTGAGTGTTACGTCGTCTGCATAGGAGGTTATGTTTATTTGAGGTGTCGTCATATCATGCATGTACAGATTGAAGACTGCGGGCAACAGGATGGATCCTTGCGGGTCTCTGTTTGGGAAGTTCCTGATGCTAGATGACGGACCGGCTAAAGATATGTGTGCACATCTGCCTGCAAGTAAGTTGGCCAGCCACCTTCTTTTTGAGTTGTTGTGCATGTTTGTGTCGTAGATTTTGTTTGTTAGGTAGTGGCGGAGGATGGCATCGAAGGCTTTACTAATGTCTAGTGTGACAAGTAGTGATCTGTGTGGTGGGCTGGCTGAGTTGATGCCTTCAAAAGCTCTTTGTATAAGGTCTGTAAGAAGAGTGTTTGTGGAGTGCAGTGGCCTGACGCCATGTTGTATTGGAGCTAGGGGTAGAGCATGTGTGGTCAGTTTTGTAGTACAAGGCCTTCTATGACTTTGGAGGGGGTGGAAATGAGTGTGATAGGACGGTGTGAGGAGGGTACCGTGGGGTATTTGTTGGGTTTGGGGAATGTAATGATGACACAATGTTTCTAGATGTCTGGTATTGTGTTGTGTGAATAACTGTAGTTTGATATGTTGGTGAGTGCGTGTATGCCTTGTGGTCCTAGGTGTCTGAGGTGAATGTTGCTTATGTTGTCTAGGCCACAGGCTGGTGAGTGCTTGAGATTGTTGATGATGAGCTTTTTCTGGTTGTTGGTGAAGGATGCATAGTCAGGGTCTGTGGGGAATTGTCTCTTACGTCGAATGACACGTCGGTCGTCTTTATGGGGTTTTAGGTGGCTGACATGAGAGAAGTGATTAATGTGATTTGCTTGTTGTTTATATGAAGGAGTAGAGTCTGTTGTTGTGATTACAGCATGTGATTGTGTTGTGTTGCTGTTGGAAAGTGTGATGCTGTTTAGTGTTTTGTAGATTTTGTTGTGATCTGTTTTGTGATTAAGTGTTTGTAGGTAGTTATTCCAATTTAGTGTTTGTTGTTCTTGTATTTTGTTGTTAATCTGTGTGTTGAGTGCTTGGATTTGTTGTGTGATGTCCTGTGTGTGGGGTGCTGGGGAGTGTGTTAGTGTGTCATGATGTCTGATGAGGTTTTGAATTTCTGGTGAGAAGTTGGAGTGGTGTCTTTTTCTGTTACTTATTGGAATGTGTTTATTGTCAGCGTTTTGGATAGTTGTTTTGAATGTCTGGACAGCATTGCTGATGTTAGTGATGGGTGTGCTGTTTAGGGTTTCAAAGTGTTGTTCTGTCTCGTTTGTGAAAGCTTCCCAGTTGGCTCTTTTATAGTTGGTGTATGTGTATCTGTGGCTAGTTGGGGTGAGTCTGGTTTTGGTGGTGATAATGATCGGGAGATGGTTGGAGCCTAATGTTTTTACCAACCTCCAGGATATTGTGGGGGCGAGTTCTGGGGAGCAAAAGGTGATATCTGGAGATGATGGGTCGAAGAGGGATTGGTGGGAAGTATGGGTATATTGATGGGTGTCGTTATAAGGATAAAAAGGTTGTCTGATTGCGTTGCAAGGCAAGCCCTCTTTCTGTGTCCAGGTTGTCGATAAACCAGGCCGACGTCTTGGCATTAAAGTCACCACCCTGGATGATGTGTGGGGTGTTTGTGATTTGTTGTGGTTGTGGTCTGTATTCGTTAGGTACTGTAGGGGATGCTTGGGGGTATGTATGTGTTTATGATGGTTATGTTGGATTTGTTGCCAGAGCGAATTTTGGTGGATTATATTTTTGTTGCGTTATCATTTGGGGGGAGGATGGATTTGGTATGTGTACTGGTTTCTGTATAGGTTATTTCTCTGTGAACTAAAGTGATGAGGCCACCGCCGCCGCCGACGGTCCGGTCTTGTCTGATGGTGGTGAAATCATGAAAAGTCGGTGTTTTAGTGTTGTGCTGAGTTTTGTTTCTTGCAAAATGGCAATGTGTACGTTGTGTTGTTTGATTAATTGTGAGAGTTCGTGTTTCTTTGTGTTGATGCCATCTATGTTTAATTGAAGAATGTTAATGTTGTTTGTGCGGTGTATTTTGGGTGCTACTGCATAGGTATGGGGTGGCGGTGAGGGAGGGGGTAATGGTGGGGCGGGTAGGAGGCTGATGGGTGAGGTGGTTGGTGGGGGTTGGGATTGGGGTGCAGGAGATGAGGGTATGAATGGATTCGGTTGGGGTGTGGTGTGAGGGGTTGATCATGTGGATGGTATGGAAAGGCTAGGTGGGTTTATGATGTTTAGTACCTCAGATCTACTTCTGTGATTACGATATCACTTAAAAAATCATTATCGTTTATTATAGGTGGTGTGGCATGAGGAATTGAATCCAGATCTTCTTCGGTAAAGACTGATGCACACAATGTATTGAGACTATTATTCACTTGGACTTTATCACCGGCAAGTTCTTCATTTTCATTAGTATTTCCGATATGAGATGTTATCACCTTTTTACTTCTAATATATCCATAGAAATCTTATCGATTTGGCTTACTTAAACTTGCAATATGGGATTCCAAGTTTTTCTTACTTTGTTTAATCAGTTTTTTGGAATTCCGTTGTAGAGTAAGATAGCTTATCCTGTCTGATTCATTCTTCGTTCTATTGAAGCATTGAGGGCATTTTTGTTGGCATGTAAACAATTATAAATTTCAGTGTTTCACTATTTAGGCTTATTGTTTCGAGTTGGGCGTCGATTTTTCATAGGGATGCAAACAGTAATGACAATGTTATATATTTCTAAGAAGGAGTTCGATATCTCATTAGCATCACTCATGTGGTTTTTGAAGTTCTAATCTGTATTGACAAAAATAGTCCGTAGTTTAATGAAATTGGCTTTCTTGAAATTGGGTACATTTTCATTACTCTCATTTGATTTATTGATTACGAATTTGATATTGAATGTGATCGAACGATGATCACTTGTACTACATTCATCTCCTACTCTCACTTGGTTTACTAAGTCGTCTTTAGTTGCAAATATTAGATCAAGAATGTTGTTGCCCCGTGTTTCATATTTAACAAATTAAAATAATGAATTTTCTAGTCGATTATAATACAGGTCCGATCCTGTGTTAGATGTTAGAGATTCACACCACTGAGTTACTGGCAAGTTGAAGTCTTCAAAATGTACATGTTCGTTATCACTAATTTCAGAAATTTGGTCATAGACTTTTTTTGTCAATGTTTAGTGATTGTCCAGGGGGGCGATATATTTGTCCAAGGGTTATGTTTTCTTGAAGCTTATTTTTCAAATGAAGATAAATTATGTCAATGTTATCTATAGATGGTTTCGTTACTAGCACGGGATGAAGATCTTTCCTGGTGTAGGCTACAGCAAAATGCCTCCCCATTTGTGTGTATCCGACCACATTCAAACATTGTATAATCCAGGAATATTGAATTCAGCTAAATAGTCTCTATGTTCAATGTTTAGCCATGATTCGGTGATACCTATTATATCAAAATATTTGTTGAAAATTATTTCTTCAAGGTCTGAATATTTGCTACGAATACTTTGAGCATTTGCAAACAATACCTTAATATCCTGGAAAGAGTTGTTACAATTGATTTGTGTATTTGCTTGATATCCGAAGTATGTTATGTTGTAGGATGTGGGCGGATTTCTGTTTACATTTCTGGCTGTCCTCGGTCCTCGCTGTCCTAGATCTGCATCCCAGGCTGTCCTCGGTTGACTTTGGATCGTGTCTGAAAATCCTTTACGGCATCGTTTAGCAGGCGGCCGCTGCTCTGCTCTCACCTGGTTCAGATGGACCCTGGCATCTGAGAATAAATTATCTTCATGGAAGAATGAGTCCCAAGTGCGGACAAAAAATTATGTTCTCTTGCTTGCAGAGATTCACAAGACGACGATTTATACTGGTGGCTATGTTACAGAACCGGTTCTCTACACCGATCCTGGGGACAATCCCTGATGCGATGATTCTTTGTGACTTTTCCTTGTGCAATTTGATCAGCTTCCGTTATTTCTGCATAACGTCCTCCAATCGGGTCCGCTGTATGTCATTTGATCTGACGTGTATGACATACGTTGTAGTTGAGGGTGCCGGCCTGGAGACTTCTTCGACTGCATCAATGATATCGTCCATCCCACCACCTGGGATGCAGTAACGCTTCCTGGTCTTGGGTGCCCTGGTGCAGAACTCTGTTAGTTGGCTTCAAACCATTGAGTCGCCTACTAGCCGAATCTCTTCTGTTTCCTCTTCGTCGTCTGGTTCCGATAGAATCTGAAAGCCGTTATGGCACTCGGTAATTGGGATAATTTTCCTTGTCTTGTGCCGAACGTTGTTCCTCACAACACAGAAGTTGTCCTGAAGGTAAGCCAAGTTGTTATTTGGTTGTTCCGCAACCGGTGGTTCCACTGGGGTCGGTGCTGCAGGCATCGGGCTGATGGAAGTTGGTGTCGAAGTGCTGATTTCGGCAGTTGTTGACACTTCTACGTTGAGTGCTATAAATTCCTGGAGAGATTAAACCTTCCTGGTAAGGGTGTTGATCTTGTTGCGTGCTTCCTCCAGTTTTGCTGATAAATCTTCATGGAGCTGGAAATATTCTCGGAGCTGGCAGCATTGGCAGATTTTAAGGTCAGCAGCGGCAAACATGGTAGCACCAAACTCTCTGTTTAGCAACAGAGAGTTCAAGAAACCTTGCTATCAGAATGTGCTCAGCAACCCCTGCACGACAAACCCCAAGAAACGTAACCAGAAGACGAAGAAGTTAATCAGGAGTATAGCAAGCAGAGGTCCCCTGTGAATACACCCAAAGGTAAGAGGAAGATGAAATAAAACCTTGATTTTCTTGACAGAACTGGGAAAAACATCCGTTAATTACGCATAGTAATATAAGTGAAACTGTCTCTATCATTCAGATCTCCTACTTCACATTAATGGACTCTTGATACCATCGCACGCTACCTTAACATAATTTATGAGATCCACTAAACGTCTCATTTTGTTAATATCTTAGTACTGTATCCATGGATTCTATTATATTTTGCATTACAAAATTGTCTAATAAACATAACTTTGTATTAATAGGCTACTCGACCTTTATTCACAATTTAACACCACACTAAAAAAAAATCCGGATTTTACTTTATCTATATATTTAAAATATTGTAATTATCCTCTTGCCAAAGAATCACTTCTAACCCTATGTATATATTTAGAGTGCTTGTAACCTTGTATTTACAATATCTATGCACTCCTCTTATATATTTATGTATGTTGATTGTACCCACCATTTATATACATGTAATTATATCTTATTCACCGAATCCCATGCATCTCATTTAGTCTTAGTATCCCAGCTCATATAAGACTGCACATTCATTTGCATAATTTTACGTATTCAAGAACAATTTAATTATAGTGTACCTAAGTATACAGTTGTTTTTCAGTAATAACTTAAGACAAGCTAGCTCAAACACAGATAACTTATTTTATAATAATACCTTCAATTTAGGGAAGGTGCATTAATACAAAACTTTCATGCTGTTCTATCGAGTGGACTAGTCATGCTGGTTCAGTGGAAATACTTACGCTGCGTGACATCTCGGGTTGGGATGAGCTTACGTAATCATGGATATCTACAGTATGATTATGAAGTTTTTTATGTACAGTATAATGTAGTTGCTAAGAAGTGCGTCATAGGTTCGGCATTACTATGAATCAAGGACATGATAATTATGTACAATGTTTCATACAGTAATCGGTTTGTCAAAACTAGGAATGTACAATTATATTTTTCCACAATAATAAAATAAATAAACATGAGATGTTATCGGGTTGATAGTATTACAAATTGAGATCTGTAGCTTCAGAGAGTTTTTATGTTTAATATTGTTTTCAATGTCTAAATATGTTTACTCTAACCAACGAACCTGGGTTTTTTAGCGATAGCCTACAATATTTGTGAGGCCCCGAGGTACTTTGGAGGTAAAGAGATGGTGTTATGGATTACACTAATAGTCACTACATATCACTAGCTAGATGCATTGAAGAGCTAAACCATATTGCAGTTCTTAAGTACTTGTTTGAGAAATTAAGGGATAACTTGTGATAGGCTGGTAAAAAGTGTTTAAAGTATCGAAGCTACAAAATTGGATTTATATCACGATGAATATCAGTATTATCCACCAATCATCAAGGATACACAAATACATTTTCTGAACCTTGCAACTGCATTATCTAGGTTTGAACTAGCCTCCCGTGGAGCGAAAGATGGCCAAGAAAGACGACCATCGCAAAAAGGCATGTAATGTACATCAGGGTGTTGGTATCACACATGCACATTTCACTGCGAAGGTTATTTGCACATCAATAATGTGTAAAATATTGTCGGCGTGAGAGATGCACTTGGCTAGAAATAGGCATCTGCGCACCATTGTTTTGGTCCGACATGCACAGGAGGAGGGAGGGGAGGAATTACATAATATCCTTTATATCTCCCTTATATGGCAATATCATTGCAACACAAGGCACACACGAAGAATGAGGGCCCATATTGAGGATTAGGGAAAATAATAATTTATCAGGTAAGGTATAAGCGGGTCGAGAGGGGAGGGAGGGATGGTGGAATTTCTCCTCCCACCCAGTTATCGATCGGTGCTTGTAGCAAGCTCATACTCATTATAGGGCACTTTCTCTCGCTCCCTCACACAGGTAGCATATACATATTGTATACGGTATATATCTAAGGATGAGGGACGGTCCTAGACCCCTGCCATAACCTCCCCGATAGGAAAGGTGTGCGATTGTCTGTGCGAAGTGTAAGTGTAGTATGATGATTGGTATCAATATTTGCTTTGCAGGCCTTTTCCTGAACCAATTTGTAGCCGCCTGTACCTACGCCCAAGGTTTTGGTACGAGCTAGAAATCTCGGATACCGGAAGGAAGGTTGCAGCTGAACAGAAGAACATTCCAGAAGGAAGCTTGCAGCCACCGGGTTAAAACATGTTACACAAGAACAAATTGTTTTTGTATAGAGGCATATTGAACAGAAAGTAAAACTATTTACTTACATTAGGTGTTCGCACTTCGATTAGTGATAGCCTTGTAATACTTTTGTTCTCTCTCTCCAACTCTGTGTCTCTTCCTATATATATGTATGTTCCATAAGTCTCTATATATTAATCTAATATATGTTTGTATCTATTAAGGATATCAAATTATATAAGGTATAGGTAATTGTTTCCCTATTATTAGCAATGGTAAATAATATTATGTGTTATATAATTCCATATTGACAGTCTTCATTATTGAAAGCGTTGAACCGTAATATAACGGACTTATTTCCAATTTCGATATTCTTTGAAATTTTGTCAATTCAATCATGGTCCTAAAATTATTCATTATATATAATAATGGAACCATTCCCTTTTCCCGGCACCACCCACCCATTATTATGCATACATTAAAGCCATAGGAGACGGGACTCACTGAAGGGTGTAATCAATCCACGCTGCCTTGGGGGAAATATGGGAAGTAGTTTCTTATCTGAAGACTCCTTTATGCATGCTAAAGAACCAGCATGTTGGGGGTGGCCAGTGGCGCAATGGTCCAGATCCTGCACTCTCCTCTCTCTCTATGTCTATTATCAACAAAAGTAAATAGAGGTTTACTCTCCTCTCGCCATATGTCTCTTATCAATAAAAGGAAAATATAAACCTCTTTTAAACAAAATACTGTGAATTCCCATCTTAGACAAGTTACTAGGGAATATTCAAATGCATGCGAACATACCAATTTATCTCGAACGGGCATTTTGTTTTAAAGTAAAAGCATAAATAGCATCCATACAGTATGTGCACACTCAAATAATTATATTTACTCAGCTTTGAAATTAACTAGGCAAAAGTTTGATTTCATAAATTTATCTAGGCGTATTTTGAAAATCAATTCAGTGGCGCAATCAATTAAGTCTTATCGCAGGAAATTTCAAATGCTTACAACGCAGTTACAAAATATATAATTATCTCGATCTGTCTTGAATCTTTGTTCAATAATCTTGAAGCCAGATTTCCTATTGTAGTTTAATGGTCAGATATATACTCTTTTGTACGTCAAGAATATTTTGGTCCTAGAATATTTCATAAACTTCAATTAAATATTATCTCAATATGCGGGTTCAACAGGTTTAACTATAAAAGATGTTCCTCATAATTCTGAACTCTCTCCAATTTTTCAACATCTTTTTATATAATCTATCTATCTATCTATTGCCTGACGCCGTGATCCCCGAAGGGGTGGGCACGAACTAACCGCCCCCATGCACCTCTGTCCCCAGTCAGTCGACGCCCATCCCCCCAACCAGCACCACCTTCGTTCATATACTTCCTCACTCCATCCTTCCAACTCTCTATCGGTCTACCTCTCCCTCTCTGTCCCTCCACCTCGCTCTCTTACACCCTCTTAGTTAATCTCTCGCTTTCCATACGTTCCATATGGCCGAACCATCTCAAGTTGTTCCTTTTCACACTTTCCAGAACATCTACCTCCACACAACACCTCCTTCTTACTTCTTCATTAGTCTGTCTATCCCTCCATGTAACTCCACACGCACTTCATAAGTAATTAATTTCCACTGCTCTCACTCTTGGTCTCAGTCTCTCAACCAACGTCCATGCTTCGCTTCTGTAAGTCAGTGTCGGGATTACCACACTGTCATGCAAGGGCTTCTTCACTTCCATACTGACCACCCTATTTCTTGTTACTGCTTTCAGCGTTCCTACAACCCTCTTCCCCTGCTGTACCCTCTCCCGCACCTCATCATCCATAGTCCCATCTTTACTCAACACACTGCCCAGATACTTAAAAGAGTTGACGATCTCCATAGCCTGACCGTTCAGCTTCACCTCACACTCTGTGACTTCACCCATTTCGAAGACCATAACCTTGCTCTTCCCCGCATTTACCTTCAAATTCCGTTTTTCGCACACTGCTCCAAACTCATTTACCAGACCCTGCAACTCCCATTCATTATCACTCATCAAAACTGTATCATCTGCAAACAGCAGTATAGGTAGCTTCCACTCAATTCCATCCTTTTTCAGCGATACACCAACATCCACTGCTCTTGATAGTATTTCTTTCATGACTCCATCCATATAGACAGTAAACAACCACGGGGACATCACACACCCCTGTTTCAAACCAACATTCAGGTCAAAGAACTCGCTCTGCTCACTCTCCACACGTACTGCCGCCTTTGCACCCTCATACATGCTCTTCACTGCTTTCAGCAACTTGCCATCTACTCCGTATATTCTAAGTACTTTCCACAAACCTTCTCTATCCACTCTGTCATAGGCCTTCTCCAAGCCCATAAAGGCAACATACACCTTTTGTTTCTTCTCCAGATATTCTCCACAACACAATTCAGGGTAAAAATCTGATCTACACATCCTCTTCCCTTCCTAAAACCTCCCTGCTCGTCGCCTATCCATTTCTCCGTTCTCACTCTCACTCTCTCAATCACTACCCTACTGTATACCTTCCCTACTATGCTTAGAAGACATATTCCTCGGTGGTTACCACACACTCCTCTTTCCCCTTTGCCCTTATATAGGGGGACTATTATGCCAGTCTTCCAGTCATTGGGTGCACTCCCCTTCTCCCATGCTAGTTTGCACATTTTCCATACCCATTCGATCACTATCTCACCACCATACCTCAACATTTCCCCACACACTCCATCTGTTCATGGTGCTTTCCCCAACTTCACTCTTGTCATGGCTTCCCACACTTCTGACCTCCTGATCCCCACCTCCTCCTCCACTACTTCTCTTCTTCTCCCTCCCATACCATATCCAGCTATGTTTGCTGGCTCTTCATTCCTTACATTTAGCAACTCATTGGAGTACGCCCTCCATCTTTCGACTCTCTCTTGCTTCTCGGCTAGCATTCTCCCATTCTTATCTTTCACACCCTTACTGTTTCCCTTGCTACCTTCCGTAACTTTCTTGACTTCTTTCCAGAACAGTTTCTTACTCTCCCTCAATTTTACACTCAGATTCCTTCCAAATTCCTCATCTACTCTTCTCTTACTTTCCTTCACTACTCTCTTCACCACCCTCTTACTCTCCACGTACCTCTCTCATTTCTGTCTCTCGAAATCTTCATTCCCTCTACTACCCAACCACTCTCTATATGCTTTCTTCTTTTCTTCCATAGCTATTCTTACCTCTTCTGTCCACCATGCTGTACCTTTCACTCCCCGTCCTCTTCTACTCCCTCCACACACCTCCTCACATGCTGCACAGATCTCATCCTTAAACACCTTGCTCATCTCCTCCACTTCCTCCATAACTTCCAGGTCGAACCCACCTAGTCATATTTCCACTGCTCTCCTGTACTCCTCCCTGACTTCCTCCTCCTGCAACCTCTCCACCCTCCTCACCATTCCACCCTCCTCTCGCCTCCCTCCAGCTCTCCTCACCCATTTCGTTTGTATCCTAACCTTAGCTACCACTATATAATGATCAGACAGACCCCCTCCAATACCCCTATACACCCTAGCATCCATCACAGATTTCTTCATTCGTTCATCCACACATACATAATCAATCAATGACTTTCGTTCCACCACTGTCTCATCCTCCATCGTCCACATCCGTTTCCATGTGTACCTGTGGATCATTCTGTGTCAGAAGAAGGTGTTAGCTATCCACAGCCTCCTCCCCACACATACGTCCACAAGTGCCCTATCATTCCCATTCACCTCTGATGGTACCCCCACCCACCCACCACTCCCTCAACTTTCCTATCACCCACCTTACCATTCATATCCCCAATCAGAAATATTCTTTCGTTCTTGTCAAACTTCTCCAGGCACGCCTCCACATTCATCCAAAACTCCTCTTTCTTTCTTTCAAGTTTATCCGCTGTCGGGGCATACACATACACAATCACCCACGTTTGTATTCCTACTTTCATTCTCACCCCCACAATCCTTGAACCCACAGACCCATACTCTCTTACACATTCCTTCCATTTGCTACTTACAAACAAATACGCACCTTCTCTCGCTGTTCCTTCACTCACTCCAGCACAGACACCCATTCCACACTCCCACTCTCTCACATCTGAACCTTTCCATTTGGTCTCTGTCATTCCACATATATCCAGCCTGGCATTCACTAGCACTTCCAGAACCTCTCTTTCTTTTGTGCCATCATTCATGCCACTAACATTCCATGTAGCCATTCTCAGAATGTCCGTAGGAATGTCCTTAGTCGGTCGTGGTTCGTCAACATTTGTATGTAATGTGGTGACCAAAACAGTGCACCGTAGTCCAGAAGGGATGGTATGAACCCTTTCGGTGCAGACCTTCTATTGGGAAGAATATACATAGGAGGTCACCTTTCCACTAATTTCGCTCAAAATACCTCGCCCTAGCACCATATTTGTTACCCTGAGCAAATTGGAACGAGGTCCAATACAAAAAATAGGGTCAAACACTCCCTATAATAGTCACCTTAACTGCCTTCCTCCACACACCACCTAGGATACTGTCAACCGATATGTCAATGGGAAGATATTATTGGGATGGAATTTGTGCTGTACCTAGTATCAGTGCATTACCACAAAGCCCACCAAAACGCCAAATAAATACCCTCCTTTTTCCCTGATTAAATAGCACTGTATGAATATTTCCATATTCAAAATAGGCTACAGGGGGACAATGCCTAGTGAGTTCATTGCTTAGTAGGTGGCGTTCTGAGAGTGAGGGTCCAAGTTAAGGAGTTGAGACAGTGAAGCACTTTTGTTTGTTCTATATTCCAACTACTCCCTCTCGGGCATAGGCTGAGAGCCTGTACATTCAATGTGTAACGGTTGAATGTACAGGCTCCCTGCATATGTCAAAAGGGAGTAGTTGGAATATATGAAAACAAAAACAATAAATGGATGATTAATCAATTATTGGCTTGTTTTGTTGCTAAAATCTAACCCCCCACTGTACACTTGCAAGTAAAAATAACTTGATCATATTATAGGTATTTTATCATATTTTGTGGTTACATGACAGCATGAGTTGTTGAAATGAAGATGAAATAGACCTCATATTCGTGTCTTGTATATACAGTAGCTATCAGAATTACATATATAATTGGACTTGTTTTCTTTGATTTTCATTGTACATACACAATCCCTCAACCAATGCACTAATTACTGATATAAGTATGGATGGCAAGCTTAGAACCTCCTGGAAGCGTCTGACAACAAGTGGGGAGGGTTGGCGTAGCTAGTCAGTACTACTAGATGAAACCAGAACGTAATTATAAATTATGTACTATTGTGGACATAGGTACTGCTACATTTGCCTTGCAGAGAATCATGAATTAGTGTTGGTAACAATGCCCCCCCCCCCCCCCCCACACACACACCCACACCGTACTGCATCCCCACTCTTACGCCCTCTCTCAGCCAAGCGCCTCCTTCTCCCTATACTACTTTCTTTCTTGTTTCATGTCTATAAGCCCCTCCCCCTGGTTAAGCTTCCAGCAATAACCTCTCTCTCCCTTGTCTCTCTATTTTGCTCTCTCATCCAATCATTGCATTGTTATGCATGTTTTCCAAAGTTTCTTCCTATCATGAAATATCATATAGTTAAATTACCATTACGTTATATAGTTCATGCTCATATTACCCATTATATATACAAATATCAAAATAAACAGATTTATCTTCCATTCGAAGGTGGAAGTATATTAACCATATGTGTAATTAAGCCAGATCCAATTGATATTGGAATTTACTTTTGCATGCTCATATCTCAAGTCACTTATAGTTATATAAGCCCATATAACCCACTATCTTGAGTAAGGATGAATGTTATGGTTGAAATAACTTTGAGAAGTTGACAGAATGAATAGAAACATCATATGAGGAGGAGCACTTTATTGCGAACGTTTCGCAGTGACCTGAAGAAGTTATCTGCGAAACATCAATAAAGTGCTCCAGCTCATATGGTGTATATATTCACGGAGTTCATAGGTTATGTATATATATTATTAAATAAGATCATTGACACACGCATATAATAGGTTCTTTGATTCAATTAATTGAATATCAAGTTATATAACTTGGTTATGTATGCATTTGCCTGTCAGCCCACCTCCACCTTAACTACAGTAGGCGCATACTTATCTAATCATGTTGTGTAACTAGTGGACTCAAACACACGGCCACAGACATTAAATATGATTCACATTACACATACTGTAATGTTATTTTCTTACTGGCGTCTTTCAACTGCCTCAGCGAGTGCTGCTCCCTCCGAGATTAACCCCTTCCATACCGAGGTTGTGCTTAGTTTTATTTTACTTATATCTAGACAATTTTGTGCAGCTAAGGAATTAATTAATTGAGCTAGTATGAAACCCATTTAATTGTAACACTTCCTTCCTTAACTGAATGAAAACGTATACTTATAGCGATACTTCATTCATTCGAACAATATGCATGTGGCCCTTTAGTGGTGCATGTATCGACGCTCTTGAATCACCGTCTAATGCTCTTTCCCACTGATGCAATTTCATACGATTTTCATCGCCGACACCAAGAAATGGGTCACATTCGTGACATATCGCAACAAAATCTTGAACCCTCGCATGATAATCGTTTGACTCGCAAGGCCTCGCAAGGGCCCTCGCGGGTCATCGCAAATATTCGGATTGTTCAAAATTTGGGACGAGGACTTGCGAGGGGTCCGAACCCCCGCAAGCATCGTCGAACATTGCCGAGGGATCGGCAAGGCCCTCGGAATCATCGGCGACATCGGCGAGACATCGACGAGGGTGTCGCATGAAAAAAAAGCGTCGCCGAGCATATACACGCCACGGGTATACTTCGCAGAGGCGTGCGAAGGGCTGTGCGACGTAGATGAATGCTTGGAAAACACCTCGCCGAGGCCAAAGAGCACCTTCAGCGAGGTGGGTATAAAAAAAGGATAACCTGTCAACCCTTTTTTCTATGCACCTCTCGTAAGGGGGTTCACCTGTTTTTTTTTATCTTTGTTACGTCCTGGGATATATAAACACTGGGCTCTTTCTATTGGACTAGGTATGCGGCAACAAGCAACAACGGAAAACGCTAGATCCAACCCTTATCTATAAACCCAGGCAACAAACCACCCTAAACCGTCAAGAGTCCTGCCTGGACAACAAGGTATCCTATGACTCGGTTACAGGGTGCACGCACTATAGACTGCTGATAGTCAAGCAGGCTATATAAAAGATCACACAATTAAGTTGACTTAAAGCTTCAAGGAAAAGATAGATAACGGAATTAAATTGCAGAAACAATTTAATAACAAACTAGAAGAAAGTACATTTAACGTTACGTTAACTAATACAACTAATCACCCCTGCGTGAAAGAAGGTGAAAGCAAACAGTCCTCAAAACATCGTACAGGTAGACAAGATGCGGGTTTCTAAACTGCATGCGGCTACTGTAGGATCTGATGCTTAGCAAAGAAAGTACGTTACTGATTTAGAGAACTCTTAACTCATAAGCAGGAATAAATACTAGTGATTGGACATACAGTGTATAATGGCATAGGTATAATTAAATAAAAGCAGCCACTCGCAACATAACCACCTACAGGTGTGCTTCTCACTCTTAGTCAGGCAAGCCTGCTCGGACAGAGTCTCTAAGCCACACCCTGACTCACAATGCTCACAAAAACGGTAAACTGTGGCACAGTAACAAGCATACAGAGATAATAAACCCCTAGCTGTTAATCTGCCAGGTGGCAGAGGTCTAGCCGGAAGGATATAGGCTTCGGATACCCGGGCTGAGCCACCTGCTCCAGCCTAGGGACGTTCCCAAGTCTGTGCGCCAAATTACTCTAATTGAAAGGGTGCTCTCTTGAGAGACTCAGATCGCAAGTATCTGACTCTCTCCTGGCGACCCTAAAGCAAAAGCAAGACGTGCTAGCGCAGTGCTGAGTGGACTAGGCAAGGGCCCTCACACACAACACAACACTAGACACACAGGGACACAGACAAGAAAATGCCCCCAGACTCCCACGGGTATCCTAGTAAAGTCGTGCGGGTCCACAGGACTCGCACCAGCAGACTTTACTTAAAGGATCGCAAAAAGCCTCCCCTCCGGTCTAGCCCCTGCTAACCTGCCACAAGAACACACTAGCAAGCATGAAACCACCAAATATGAGACAACAAAAAAGCTTCCTAGGTCTCATTAACAATTGAATCTCTGCATAAGGCCCAAAATCCTATCTAGTTATCTGAGAGCTCGTCGTTAATACAATAATAGATATAAGGTCTATCAAGGGGATGGGATAATTAAATAGATTGGTGAAGTAGTGGAAGGAAGGTATACAAAGTAAGAGAGAAAGTTTCTAAGTGTGGTTGAGAGGGATAGATATCAAGGGAGTCCGAAGGGTACGACAGTGAGGTGAGCTCTGAGTCTTGAATCTGTCTGGACCCCACCCTAGGCATGCGAAATACATCCCATGCTTGGCAACACTCAACACCGTTGCCGGGTCAAAATCCTCTATCCCTTGCGTGAGTCGAAACTAAGCCTAACGTTGCGATCAAATTGGCAACATCAGGCTCGTCCCAAGCTAGACTCTCCGCGCCCGCGCGAAGCAACGCCCCCCAGCCGGTCTCTCTCTCCCGCTCGTCTCCTCCAACTCTCACTAGACTTACATCTTATATATTATAATGAAACAATCAACTATCGAGAATAAAATATACTAAGATGCGTTGGTTAAGAATAAGGGCAGCTTCAAGCTGTGAAACAACATAAGAATATCCCAGACATTAGTTACATTGTCGTAGGATATATACTAAGGAAAAGCCGGCCGGCCGGCTGCCGCCAGCCGGTTTCTAAACGGCTGGGCAGCCGACACGCGCGCATGCCCGCACGTGGCTACTATGCAGGAGCGTCACATCTTTCTCTCCTTTTCTCTCTTTCTTTGGCTTGTATCCTTTCGGCCCCATTCAGCCAACTGTTTTAAGACGTTTATCCCCATCCAAGTATCGATATCTTCCTGGCGAGCGATAGCGAGCCAGAATTGTATGGAGAAATCCGGCTTTGCTGGAGACATTTTTCTATCCAAAAATGTGCAAATTTAGCTTGTTCTCAAAACAAAAATATATATGTACTGTATGTTGGCTCGCTACCGCTCACCAGGAAATATTGAAACCTGGATGGGGGTAAACATCTTAAAATAGTAGGCTGAATGGGACCGAACGGATACAAGGCATATAGAGAAGAAGATAAATAGAAAACAAAAAAGCGAGGTGGGCTCAATAAAGCCGTAATTCGTAAACATACGGCAAGGACATTGCCAATCTCCGAATTAAGGGGAGATGGGTCGTTTTTCTGGTCCCCTTTCTTCCTCATGGTTAACCCCATTAGTTTTAATATTTTATGACGTTCGGCCCATTAGTTTGGTGATCTTAAGATATTTCACCCCATTTCGTTGTCAATATTAAGACTTTTCGTGCCATTTAGGCGTCAAGTTTTTCCTGGCTAGCGATAGCAAGCCTGTACTTTTTGAGGAACAGGCCTTTGGCCAGGATATTTTTCTATCGAAAAATGTACAAATTGATCTTGAAGAGGGTGTTGGGGGTTGCTTTATATGCTTGATGGAGGTCTAGGGATGAAACTAAATAAATCATAAACAAATATATAAATGAGCAAATATTACACCCATCCACCCTAACCCAGCAAGTGCGGGAAGACTCTTAAGATCCTGGGCCTAAAAAAATCCATTTAAAACACCCCCAAAAAACATTTTTGTTTAGTTTTTTTGCTCCTGGGCCATGCCAAATATCACTCCTCCACATCCCCTCCTTCCCAACATCCCTCCCCTCCTTCAGTTATCACCTATTTTTCCTGTTATTCCCTTATTCTGTGGTCTATTTTCGTGCTAACATTAGCGAGTTGGTAGCAGGGCATTGTCATCACTGTTACCAAGCGTGGGAAAGAGCGAGAGAGAGACTATTGCGTAACAGTGTCTCTCCAGACAAGGGGAGGGGAGGAGGGGAGGGAGGTTGCCTCAGCCATACATTATGTAACTCCGGGCCTGTATCGCCGATTTTGACCATCCAAACACTGTTTCCACTTGTTTTATTGCTGTAACAGGTTAATAGCTTTATAATCAACCTAAAATAGGCGCATATGGATAAGTATTAATGCTATTTATGGTAAAATAACGATGTTAGTGATGGGAACAGCTCAAATACGTGCGCACAGGTGTGTGGTGTCTTAGTGGTGGCATGTGGTGCCCCCATGCGCACGTCTTACGTTAAGGGGAAACGGACCGTTTGTTTGGTCAGTCATTCCTTTATTTCTTTGTTTCCTCACTAGACCTCCATCAAACTTAAATCAATAAATGCTAGACCCCCCTTCAAGATAAATTTGTACATTTTTGACGAGATGGATTGGGTATGAGAGCGTGATAGAGGATACTTGTGTGTAGTGGATTAAAGCATAGACACTCGTCCTGACTGTTGGTGGTTCATGTCCGCCTGGTAGTATATAATTATATATAATTACATTTATGATCACATTGAATCTTAACCTTTGGAGTATTTATCTATTATAAGGTCAGGGTAACACTATTTTGTAGCATTTTGAATATGGTGTAGTTCAAATTTAAAATATATATAAGAAAGAAATAGTGACCATAATCTGTGACCTTCACCATTCACCTAGACCTTTCAATACCAAAAACAAAAAATTTGGACAATCGTTGCATTGACCAACCGAATTTGCCAGCAAAATTTGGTGACAATACGTAACCAGTTCAGTACAGTTTGTCGGTTTAATTTCATGCTTGATATTAAGACGATTTTATTTAGTTTATGAAGGGCCTCCATAAAAATAGCAGGCTTTCAACTATCTTAATTAACCATTTTTACTGCCACAGATCCTTCATAAGCTCCACAATATCGTTTACTAAGAGCTAGAATACAATACAAAAAAAAACGGCACCAGTACACAAAGGGTTAAACAGTCTAGGAAGAGTTTAAAACAAAATAATTAACACTCTTCTTTTGTTCTTTGACCTTGACCTTTAACCTTAAGTATTATCATATATATATATATATATATGATTGAAATATATGTTATTTAAGTACAATGCAATTAGCAGTCGTCAGCTTATCGAAAATTTAGTATTTTTTAGGAAGGGTAACTTATGACCTTGGCCTGTGACCTTGACCTTTATGTAAGATGATATTTGTGTTTGCTTTGATGTAACCCTAGAAAATCAAATAAGTGTGTCAAATTTCATTAAAGATCATCAGTTAGTTTCAGAGGTATTAAAGGAATAGTTGACCTTGACCTTTAACCTTCATCTTGACCTTCATGATGTATGAAAATATAATATTTTAATTTTCCCTTAAAGCACAACTGTCTCAACAAATTTTGTGAAGTTTACATGAATAATAAATAAATTAGCATATTGACCTTATATTTGATGTTGACCTGTGACCTTGACCTATCAAATGGAATTATGTTTATTCTTGTATGACCTTGGTCTAGGCATTCCGAATATGCATGATATGCCTAATTAGAATCTTACATTATATAGGAAATACTAGTAAAAATCATATTTCGACCTTTAACCATGAGCTTCGACCTTAGAATTTCTTATCAAGGATTTAGTTAGCTTAACCCGTTCAGTACCGTAGGATACAGTAATATAAGTCCCCCCCAGTTCCAAGCAATGTGGCCAAAATAGCAGGAGAGACCACCTTTCCACCTCAAGAGATGAGGCAAGACTGGCTCTCTTACCCTTCAGTGCGTCTTATATAAGCTGAGAAAAGAAAAAAGTACAGGGTTGTACAAGCAGTTACAAGGAAAGTACATTACTGACGGTTATAGCCGTAACTGGGTCTGTGGAATTAATCATCTACTGATGACTATAATCGTCGCTGGGACTGCTTGGGTTAATGGCAATGTTCGTATTAGCTAGCATTATGAATATGGTGTAACTTGTATAAAAACATTGATTACAAATAGTAATCATATACTGTGACCTTGACCTTTGACTAAATATAAAATACATATATTTGGATGGTCGTCGCATTGACCAACTGAATTTGCCTGTATAATTTGATGACAATACATTAAATAGTCAAGGAGGAGTTTAGAGAAAATGACAAATACTCTTATTTTGACCTTGACCTCTGACCTTAACTATTACAATATGTATGTGAAATTTGATATACTGTATATACAGTACATGTGATTTAAGTAATAAACCATAACACAGTCAGTTTTCAAAAAAAATAGTAATCTGTTTTTAATAAATAATAAAAGTTGACCTTTGACCTTGACCTGTGTCCTTGACCTTTATGTAAGAGTAAATTTTTGTTTGCATTGACATTGCCCATGACAATCAAATAAGCATGCCTAAGTTCATTAAAACTCATCAGTTAGTTTCATATATATTAATAGAATAGCTGACCTTGACCTTTGACCTTTATATGTCTCAACATATTATAGTATTTTCTTTTTCACTTACAGTGCAACTATATCACCAAATGTTGTGAAGTTTGCATGAAAAGTAAAGACAATTGCATATTGACCTTTTATTTGACCTTGACCTGTGACCTTGACCTTTCATGTGGAATTGATTAGTTTATGGTATGACCTTGGCCTAGATATTCTGAATATACATGGTAAGCCTAGTGAGAATCTACGAGTTAGTAAAGAAATACTAGTGAAAAACCTATGTTGACCTTTGACCTTGAACTTTTACCTTACCATTTAGTATATTTATCTAAAATTTGAGCAATACGATATCAAGGTTTGCAGTACCTTGTATAGTGAAAATGAAGACATTTGGATAAAAACTAAAAATATATAGTATAAGTTGACCTTTGACCTTGACCTGTGACCTGGACCTTTATGTAATAGTATTTTTGTTTTTGTTTTCATTGACATTGCCCAGGAAAATCAAATAAGCATGACTAATTTCATTAAAGCCCACCAGTTAGTTTTATATATATTTATAGAATAATTGACCTTGACCTTTGACCTTCATGATATGTTTCTCAAAATGTGTTATTTTCCTTTTCACTTAAAGTGCAACTATCTCACCAAATGTGAAGTTTGCATGAAAAGTAAAGAAATTAGCATCTTGACCTTATATTTGACCTTGAATTGTGACCTCGACCTTTCATATGGAATTGAATAGTTTCATGTATGACCTTGGCCTAGGTATTCCGAATATTCATGGTAAGCCTAGTGAAAATCTAACAGTTATTATAAGAAATAGTAGTACAAAACTTATTTTGACCTTTGACCTTATCCTTTGGAATATTTATTTCAAATTTGGTCAATAATATATCGAGGGTACCAGTAACTTGTATAGTGAAAATGGAGAATTTGAGTAAAAACTAAAACACTTGAAATATTGACCTTTTTTATAACCTTGACCTTTGACCTTAACCTTTTAGTTAAATTAAATATTTCTTTTTGACTGACCTTTGCATTGACCAAATGTATATACCTGTGAAATTTGGTGAAAATCCATCGAACGGTCTAGGAGGAGTTACCGGACGGACGACGACGGACGAATACAGACAAGCTGAATTATGGTGCACAGAATACGGGCCGGATCTGTGTGCGCAATACCACTCTGCTTCGCAGAGTTGACAATACATAAGATTATTGATGGAATATGCAAGCTCTACCTGGGCTTCTAACCTATCTGAAGCACATCAGAAGACCTTACAGACTATTCAAAATAAAGCCCTAAAATCATCACAGACTGCACAACTACTACACCTACAGATCACCTACATCAAGAAGCCAAAGTCCTCAAAGTCAAAGACCATCTGGACATGAGAGGTACTCAATTCCTGGCAGCAGCCTCCACAAACCCACATCACCCTCTACACTACATGGCAAAACACCCACAGACACCAATAAATAGCAAAACAACACCCAGCACACGGTATCACACACAAATACTGTGTTCTCTCCCTCCCTGGCCACCCCAAACTAGCTTCCTGAAGCACATCCATACTCATATATCTCGCTGTTCCATCCAATCACTCACAGACAACACGCAGCTGCAGGCATGACCTCTCAAAATCCATCCTTCTAAATCCTCCCTTCCTCGCGAGGACAGGGTCCACCTGGCCAGGCTGAGATGTGGGCCATTTGGGAAGTGTCAACCTGGAAAAAGGTGAGGAATTTTCCAGAATACTTGCTCATGAAATATTTTAGCTGCAGGAGGTTAGTGGTAAACAATGTTGGCCTAAATGTAGCCTATAGTTATTCTAAGTAATGACAAGCGTTAAAATTGTAAGAAATCATTAGGTCTTTACGACGTAACCCATGAATCTTTAAGGGAGCCCACCTCGCTTTTTTTCTTTTTCTCTCCCTCTCTCTTTGGCTTGTCTCCATTCGGCCCCAATCAGCCTACTGTTTTAAGACATTTACCCCCATCCATGTGTCAATATTTTCCTGGCGAGCGGCAGCGAGCCAGCATATATTGTTTTTGTTTTGACAGCAAGCTAAATTTGTACATTTTTCGAAAGAAAAATTTCTCCGGCGAAGCCGGATTTCTCCATACAATGCTGGCTCGCTATCGCTCGCCAGGAAGATATCGACACCTGGATGGGGATTAACGTCTTAAAACAGTTGGCTGAATGGCGCCGAATGGATACAAGCCAGGGAAAGAGAGAAAAGGAGAGAAGGATAAAAAACAGCCGGTGACCCCCCTTAACCCTCTGGTAATTTATAAAACCGCTTTGAGTAATTTAAGTTTAGGAATATACAATGTTTGTAGAAAATCTGGAGGAGGTAGTGCGAGAGAGAGTAACCGCTATTGACCCATCACTGTATTACCTTCCATTATGTGAGAGAGATTGTGCATATGTTTGCCAATAGTTACATGAAATAGTATCTTAAAGACCTTGCATCTCAATTCAAGGATATATTCATGTTATAGTAAACTATAACATTATAATGCAGTACGCTCACAATTATTCGTGCACCATAATATCTACTCTGAATGTAACAGTGAATACTATAGAACTATTTGGAAATGCAAACATTGGCTATCATTCTCCTTATTAACATGCTGTAGGTTCTCTCTCTCCCTCTCTGTCTGTCTCTCTCTCTCTCTATTTATCTCTCTCTCTCTCTCTCTCTCTCTCTCTCTCTCTCTCTCTCTATCTATCTATCTATCTATCTCTCTCTCTCTCTCTCTCTCTCTCTCTCTCTCTCTCTCTCTCTCTATCTATCTATCTCTCTCTCTCTCTCTCTCTCGCTACTTTCCCTGGGCCTCCTTTGTTGTACATATTTTGCCTCGTCCGCTTCATAGAAATTTAGAAAAACAAAACATATTTTAAAAACCTTTTCTTCCCAAGTTATCGACTGTGAAGCTGAGTGGCCAGGGAATATTCTAACCGGATGTATTTATATGTGTAACTCATTGGTGAATGGTTCTTATGTTTGGCGCCACCTTGAGTCCCTGGATCAGTAATATAATTAAATAAACTAGGTGTGCAATTTCCGCATTACCAAAAAAAAAAAAAAAAATGCATACGCAACTTTGCGACATATAATTCTGCAAGTACTATTGAATCTCTTAGGTAAAGTTGGTTTATATACAGTATATATATATTATATATACTGTA